>WOVY01003530.1:0-258737 GCA_013436015.1 Rhipicephalus annulatus | reverse complement strand
TGAGTGGAATCGCTTGCCTCCGTCACTAGTCGCCATCAGAGATACAGACCGTTTCCGTCAAGCATTACAAACACGCTATTAGCCCCGAGAAGTAGGAGTGGCGCCACCTGATCAGAGGCTTGCATGACGCCACGGCACGGACTCCTCGAATCTTGCTGTGGCACGCCTAGACATACAAGGATCGCTTTGAACGCCGCTGTGCTGCCAGCATAGACATTTTTTGATTTTTTTTTCACGCTTAAAATAAATGACAAAAGCAGCAACCATAATGTTCCTGGTAAAACAATGAAAACTATTTTTTTCAGTAGAATTGCCAACGGTGCCTGCGCTCCAGGGTACACGCTTTCACGACGCGTTTGTTTCTGGTGTCACTTTGCTTACCTCGGAGATGGGTTTGCTTCTCGGCCACAGAAGCCGCACTCCGACAGGGACAAACAGCTAGACAATGCATTGAAGCTGGTTAGAAAATGCAAGGTGACCATAATTACTCTGCAGCGTGTGCCTCGAAATCATGTCTCGCTTCTGAAACGTATACGACAGCGTACTTGCATTTCAGGTTGCGTTGTTCCCGGGCGATTCTTTGAAAAAAATGCGATCATTTGTCTTCCGCAATGAGTATCTGTATCGGACGCATCAGAATAACTACTGTGGCAAAGTTGTTGTTTTTCCCTGTGGGTGCGTGCTCTAGTTAGGATCGAGTGTCGCAAAATATCTTAAATGCACTCACCCAAGAATACCACCCCGCGGCTGTTCCGTTAAACTTTCCTGTGTGTAGTCTCTCATATTTAATGACGTTATTTTGCTTCATTTTTGGGAGAATGATATTGGTGCCCTGTTTCGCTCAAAAAACAAGCTGCAGTTAGTTGCCGAACTGCAACTCATTTCAGATAGTGTCTACGTCCAACATCCTAGCAACTGTGCGGACACGCTTGTAAATGCCCGTTTAGATAGCCACCTGATGAATAATTTTCCCCGCGGCTGATTACCCCCAGAACAGCATCAATATGTATACGAACATGACGTTCGAGACCAATCGTTCCTTCAGGGAGGCAACGGGCGTTTTATTATCCCGTGGGCCACGAAGCCTAGTGTGCCATAGAAACAGTTCATTTTGACTTTCTGTCGTTTGTTTTGCAAACGATGGCTATCAGCAGTGCTCCGACGTCAAGTGAACATCACCGTTTATGACGTGGTGGTAGATCGAGTCAGCTTTTCGCGTAAGTCAGGGTATGTGACCACGTAATTCTGACGACTGTTGAGAAGAAATTCGTACGAGAGATCCGAGTATACCGATGTCTAAAAATTTCGGAACCAATGAAAGAAAGACAATTCCATTTTAAATCTCCTGCATCCTAACGGAATTCCGTCTAATGAGCTACATTATTTGCAGAGGCAGACCTAAACTGAAGACGTCCTAATATCCTTTGTAATACTTCGATAACAATGTTCAATCACGCAGTTTTTGTCAAGTTGAAATGAAGTCAGGCCTCATTTAGCACGAATATCTTCTTAGCATTGATTGCGTCGAGTACGTGCTTGGTGAAAACAAACAATGTCTTTATGTCCTGCACCTTCATTTTCGAAACGGATTCGCACTTTGTGCTGCTTAGTTAAACTCTAAACATCAATAAATACCTTTGTCTTGTACCTTTAGTGATCTACTACTTGAAATCGAGAAGTAATCATCCTCATATCGCTCAAGAGCAGATACCCAGTGAGCTCAGCAAAAAGCGTTAGTCGGCATGCGTCGGTGGTGAGCAGGCGAGTCCTTGCCGTGACGTCCACTTGCTTGCCGCGACTGCAGCGACGCCCAGTGTTTGTTCTCGGGGCTTGTAAAGCTGCATCATGCTCACAACTGCATTAAAAACGCACTGCAATTACATTTTATTGTTTCTTTACCACCTATTTTCGTACAGGTCTTTACCTTAACGTTTTTTTTTCTTTGGTCACTATGCACCACCGTTTTTTTTTGTAACTCAATAAATTTGCTTTCTCGTGCCTTTCTATATATGTATTATTCTTCTTTGCACCTTTTATTTTGAAAGGGCATCAGTCGATTATTTTGGCGCACTATGCATTGCTATTCCACTGTGATAGTACCTAAAAGTTGTGAAAACCATATATATATATATATAAAGCCTTGCACACAACCAGGCATTGGGTGAGGGAATGTCCTTGAGACAGCGAGTATCCAGCGAAAGTATTCTTGGGCAGCAGCAGTGGTTCCTCGGTTATCGTTTATAGAGGTATCTTTATTGTCGTTTAGACAACGGCTAAGGCAAAATTTCACGAGTTCTCCAAAAAGTCATATAATATGCTATTTATAGTGTTGTCATTATGAAATATGCATAACTATTGTAGAACGTCATCGTGTGGGATTGTGCAAGTTTGTATGCGATAACATCGTTGCCCCTAATGTCAGTGGGAGTCATGCCCGCGTTGAAGTCTTCAGGCAGCTTAACATCGTAAAGCGATATCTATACCAGCGCTATGATTGTTGACAAGAGTATGGTGACATAAAATAGAGCCCAATAAACTATATGAAAACTTGTCCTGTTTTGCGAGACCTTGATAGAGGCAATTCTGTGTTTTGACAGTCGCGTAACTTTTCAGTGTGCATGGAAC
Organism: Rhipicephalus annulatus; assembly: GCA_013436015.1. Classification (NCBI taxonomy): domain Eukaryota; kingdom Metazoa; phylum Arthropoda; class Arachnida; order Ixodida; family Ixodidae; genus Rhipicephalus; species Rhipicephalus annulatus. The sequence continues at coordinate 256,112 of WOVY01003530.1, read as the reverse complement.
GGAGTGCTTTGCCTCAACTTGACGGGCATCTTACGTGTGTTTACCACTTTATAATCTGCGTATCTTTTCATCCCCTGATATATTTCGCAGTGCAGGTTAGCAAACCGGGCGCGCGCCTTGCTGACCTTCTTTTCTGTTCTCCCCTACCTTAAAAGTAAATGAGGAACTTTGATCATCCAGCAATAAAAATAGAGCGCTCTATTGACAAAGAAGCTTGTCCATAACACAAGTTGTCATTTAGCTTTACCAGTGTCCGCCAATGCTTTTCTGGTCACGAAACTCTGCCCGCAGTTTCATACAGGGAAAAAAGCTGCCGCTAGGGTCGCAGTAGTCAGCGAGGGGGCCTCCGTGCGCGTGCGCTCCATTCGGCTAAATATCTTGCTAGTTCGAGGCAACAGCTTATCTTCCATGAGCTGTAATAATTGAACTACCTTTCATACTTCACCTGACATACTTTATGATTAATGCATAAGCACATGAAAAACTTATTTTCACGTATTTTTACAGATAGCAAGGCTGAAGTGGATCAAGTCATGCCAATGAAGCAATATTTCCTATATATGTTTTTCTGGCATAGTTTGGTACCCGAGGAAATGGAGCACGAGAGTATTTGTTGAGGCAAACTATATTTACATAAATTTCTGACACTTGGCAAGTCGTGTAAACCCTTCAATTGACAAAATGAAGTTTCACAGCGAGGGCTGACCGTCTGCACCGCGGAAGTTTGATACGACCTCACAGCTAAAAAAAAAACTCTGTATTCATGTGAACAGTTGCAAAAACTTCATTGACATTGCTGCAGCTTACCACACAGAGATTCGGCGACACTTCTAATCAGGAATGACAAAGCTTTCGCAAGGTGACGTCTGTGTGCAGCGTGAATTTTCATTCTGTTCATTTGCTACACCCTAGCCTGACAAGTTAATGTTACATAGCCGTTGCACGAGCAAGTGTGTGTCGCACTTCACATTGGGTAGCTACGCAAGGGCACTCGGGCATCTGCCATCTAGCACTGATGGCACTTCCACAAATCACAACATGAGTTACTCCACCTGCTTGGATTGGCTACGTTTGCATGACATGATCCAATGAATTCATTTTATTCAATGAATTCAATAGCTTCATTCGGCACTGTCACATTCGGAGCTGGCCTTTTACAGCCTGCAACTCCGAAAAAGAGCAGACGATTTCATCTGTTAGGCAGGCTGTGCCCGTGCACAGTTCGACATCCTCTGTCGCATCTGAGGGGGGGGGGGATACAAAGCACAATTTATTCGCCCAATACCTTTGGGAGCAGCAAAGAGATGGACAAAACGAGCAGCGAGGTTATGCAAGGATATTTAGCTTACCTTCGTCACCAGCATTGGTCGTATCGGATGTGGCCGCACTTGAAAACGATAGAATGTCTGCTCTTGGAGAGTCAGGTGAGGACAATCGACACCCTTTAGCAACTAGCTTTATTCTCGCTGACCAGAATCGCAGACTCGGCTTGCTCGTGTTACGCCGGCAATCCTTGAAACAGGCAAGGAACGGTGCCAGAACGCAACTTAGCCTTCTCGCGTTCCAACAACACACTTTCCCCATTCAAAATGTTTGTCATGCTCTAACGTGTTCAGATTCGAAGTTAAATCGACCAGCTTCCTGTCGCGGTATCGTACGTTTCTATTTCTCCCCATCATCGCCGTCTCTCGGTAAACAGAACGACAGCTTTCCGCTCGTGTTTATGTAGCCGAAGCGGCAACCCGGTACGCAGCAAGTATTCGGCATCGTCTCTTACGTGCACGGTCCGTGTCCTGGCATAAACTTCGCCCAGTCGTCAGCCGCACAAGCTCAGAGAAACGATGAAAATTGAACATCGATGCTGCCGGATTCTTTAGACTCCCAGCTCTCTCTACGCAGCGAAGCTATCCTGTAAGCCCCCAACGCGCTCCTAGCGCCGCCACGCGGGCAACCGTAGCGCCATAGCAAGTAGTCGCCATAGCGTTACGGAGGAGTTTCGTGGCCAGAAAAACATAGAAGGTCTCTGACTTTACTTTCGGTACTTTCAAGGTCACACAAACGAAATTAATGTACGCAAGAGGGCGCGAGTATAGCCATACATGTAGGTGGAGGACCGATCTTAATATGAACGAAAATCTCTAGGGCACCAGAGAGCATTGCATGACTGAAGCGAAGTCAGCCAAACCACGTGCGTAATTAAACGTTCGGGCCACCTGTCTTCTCTCATGGGGTGATTAGTTACGAGGACTCGCCACGGATAGCGCAAGTCTTCCTAATAAAAAACGGCTCAGCACTGAGTCGCGTCTCAGCCGACGCACCTTGCGAGTTTTCAAATGCTTGCGTTGCTCTCTACTTCTATTTTTCATTGTTCATGTTTGCGAAAATGTCATACCAACGGATTATAAAGTTAAGCATTAAAAAGTTTCTTTAGCTTGCTAGTACTTAGCTGTGCTCCAGCTTACTCGAGTGGTTTATGATATTTCGTTGTTCTAGCTGGCCCGTGTATATTAATTATGTCGTGTTTGTACAAATATAAGTTCACGAAAGCAAAGCGTAGTGCGGGGCTTACTTTATCCCTCTTAGATAAGACCCTGTCGCCGCACGAGATCTCTAATTGCATTTTTGTAGCGAGGACATGAGGTGCTTGTTCGAAAAGGTGAAATTCAGGCAAAAAGTGAACTGCCCTTTATTGAAGTACGCATACGTAGATCTACAGATACTACAATCTGTTGGCATGTTTACAGTGGAAAAAATAACATGTTCATAAGCAGTTTGTATCATGACCCAAACAAAGAATGTTTTCGTACCGCTTAAGGGAAATTCCGACCGACCTCCCCGAGGTATGAGCTTATACTATTTCATGTGAAGTCGTCAGTGAGTAGCATGTCACCTGGATTTCGCGATTGCGAATACATGCAATGCATTACGAGGTGATTCGACGTCTTCGTCTAAACTGAGCAGTTATGCGAATATTGTGTGCTTGCCAGTCATGCCGAGTAGCTGTCGTGTAAAGATTATTATACCGGTCCGACGTAACCCGAAACGAGCCTTGAATCCACGTGACAAAACGTAGTCTTGACTTATTTGAGGGAACAAACAACTACATAACCAGATGTCATCATTAAAGACAGGGCTCGCAGGCACGGACCGGAGAAAGAAGTCAAGATGATTGAGGCTGATTATTGAGGCACAGCGTATCGATTATAATAGTAGCGCATCTTGAGCCGACCGTCGATTAACTTGCATAAAAATGAAATTCAATGCCTTAACAGTTAATTTTCATGCAGACCCCTACGCATACCGGATTGATAGGTTCGCCTATTGCACGGATATGAACAGATAAGTACTTATGCTTTCTCTTCTCTTTGCCTTTGTTCGCGTTATCAGTTGTTATTCGATTTGTGTTGTGTCGATTTCTTTCTTGTGTCCGTCTTTGGACACCCAGTCTTTTATAATGACTGCTAACCAACAATCTCAGCCCTTTGAAATTATAGACAAATGTCAGAAATGAGTGAAAGGTTAACGTCATTCACTTTATTGGTATCAGTCTTGATTGGAGGTCATACAATACGACAATGAGCCCATGACACCAAAAGCTTTCTACTTTACAGGGAACGTATATCATCCGTGAATCGCTTATTTACACGCGAATCTGCAACATAAGGCTGTTGCTCGCGGTATACTCGTCGTAGTAAACTTCGTTCGCTTTTGGCACGTTTTTTTTGGTATATAAACACGAGGAGCTTGCGCATATTGCATCTATAACACAGTACTAGTATAACAAGAGCACGTGGCTTGTCTGTACACAGCCGTGGGTAAGTGATTTGGCCGATCTGCTTCCACGCAACACTAATAATTCCTTGTGGAACTTGAAGTGAAAACACCGAGGTAACCGATGATCGTTGGCGTCTTCTAGGTGGCAGGGGGTGGAGAAGCATATGCTAAATGGACACTCCCCGTCCACATTCCCCACCGTGATTCAACACAGGTTCACACCCTCAAGACTACGTCATGTCGATGCTCATACATATGATGCTAACTTGTACAGTCAGAGATCCTCACTCCTTCAACTCTCGGATAATTCAAATGTCAATGTGATGATGCTGCAGGCTGGCAAACGGTAACCTATTTTACCTTTGTCAAACATATAGTATGAAATTAAGCGAGAGAATTCCTACCAGAACGTCTTATTCCATTCGCCTTTTTATATCGATATGCAATAATAAATGCTGGTAGGACATTCAAGCACATTACGAGAACTCGCATGAAAGAGGAGCTCCGCTTGAAACGCATATATGGCACACAGTACAACAATAAACAACAACGTTGCCGGCTTCGGCGACATAATAATAAGGATCATCCCATCACTAATGACCCCATCACTACTTGCTACACATGCTGACCAGCGGTTCGCCGGATGTGGCACGCAGTCTTCGAGATGATTTCGTCGGCAGGATTACGAGACCATGTCTTTCGAGGAATCATGTAAGGCACGGCGTGGCTATCTTCTTGCTTCGCATTTGGCATTCTTTCGAGACATATGCTTCCGCTGTTGCTTGTTACACTTTCATTTTCCTCTTTTGCTGCAAGACGGCTGTCATTGATGCGATAGCTGTTTCTCCGTCCGTGCAACTGTCTAGCATCGGAACAGCCTGTGAAAGGTAAAAATAGGAGAATGACCCGTAATAGCACCAAACGTAGGTCAAGAACAGTAGCCAGGGCTTGTAATTGCATACAGTAGGTGGGATAGCACACATTTAAGAGGCAGCGGGGTGACCGCCCCTCATGGTCCCGTCACCCCAAAGTGTGCCCTACATATCGACTTAACAGTAAGCTGCGACAAACTTTTGCGGGATACCCAGTGCTCGCCCATGCAGTAGCAACTTTGCAACACCATAACTATTCCTGTTTAAGTGTGAGTTGTCCCATTCACAATTAACAAAGGTTCACTGCTTAAGTATTGCGGAAGATTCTGAAGTGAACAAGAGCATCGTGCAAAATGTCTCATTAGCCATCTCAAAAATACAGTAAGTCTTTCGAGCACTATCGCAAAAGGATCAAGTCAGAAATGCTCGAAAAACCCGTCAGCATTACACATGAGTAACTTCTAATTTGCAAACGTTCTCGCACGGCTGCAGTAATTCGAAATGTTTTGGATGCTCAGTTGCTCCGGCATTTCGCTGCATGCTGAAAATTGTATAGAAGACGAGGAGTGGCCACTGTCATAATCGTAAGGATCATATCAGAGTGTTCTAACAAAGAGTGTTGTAACAAAGCCCGCCTCGAGGTCGACGGTGGGCTTTGCTATGGGGACGGCGGCTCACACTTTTGTCCACACTGCATGTATTTGTCTTACTTCTTTCAAGAAGCCAACCTACTCATAGTAATCATCCGTGCGTCGCCCTTGTAACAGCAACGTACCAAAATGCGTGGTTTGTGCGCCTGCACGTACTATCTCTGGTCTCACAAATTATCGCCGTCGTGATGCACTTGCGCAGCGTCGTTTGACGCTGGAGCGATGAAGTTATAAATTTGGGAGGCTATATGGGCTTGCGATTAAAACACCGTGGACCTAACGATAGCACAAGTCGTGACACACACACACACACACACACACACACACACACACACACACACACACACACATATATATATATATATATATATATATATATATATATATATATCTTTGTCTAGATAATATGAAAAAATGAAAAAGGTTGTTAGCACAAAGCCACGAGTGGCCATTCCTCCATTGTAGTGTGACTGAAAGAACTCATTTTGTCGGAGCATTAAATCTGCTAGTTTAGCTTATTTTGTTTTGTTCTATCTGAATTCGCGAGCAACACCTACGGCACAGTCATGTTCCTTACTGCTAAAACAACGTGACCATATCAAGCATGCAAGTCTTTGCTATGCTGTCTAACTGACAACTGATCAATCGTTAAGCTAAAGCGTAAAATATTCAAGGATCGTAGTGCACCGCAAATCACGTTGCACGAGAGTGCGAGCCTGATGAACATTTATCCGAATCAGTCACGCCTACCGTCAGATGGTCCACTTGTAGGCGCTCTCGCTGACTACTTCCGTGACAGGCAGCGGTCCTCGTTGCTGGCGCTCGACGGCGTCCCGCTGAACGTCTTCTTCAGCTTCCTCCTCATCTTCGTCATCCTCATCGTCTTCTTTCTCGACGGGACTGGGCCTTGGAGACACCAGGTACACGTGCGACAGGTTCTCGCCGCTACCTGTGGCGCCCAGGCTCTGGTGCAGCGTGTCAGTGGGTGCAGTGGGCCGAGCCTGGCTCTCCTCTTTGATCGGAGTGAGCCGACAGGAACTGAGCGCTGCGAGAACGCAACAACCATACGGCTACGATATTCATCCTAAAGACGAGGCGTGCAAACACCGACGCAAGAAATGAGTGAAGACGCTTCAAATCGCCACTAACAACTGAAGGTGCACACAACAGGGGAAAATAAAGGCACGAAAACTTATCTGCGCATGTCCATGCATTATGCCTAACTATATATAAATCTGGCACACGTGGGGGTCTACTTGAGGGATAACTGTTGAAACATATTGTGACGACGCGGGATCGACGAGTACAAGACGAACTAATGTATTCGGGGGTCTGCCCATAAGACCGGAGCCAGCCAAAGTCCCGGTGAGATGTTGAGGAAGGAGCCGATGCGGTCAACTGGAGCGTTTATTTACATTATATACAGGTTCAAGGTATAGCGTGATACTACAATGTTTTTTTTTAGCATGCCTCGAGCGTCTTTGCGCTCGTGTTTTTAAAGTCCATGTCTTCCCAGGATCCCTTGCAGGGGAAACAATGAAACTCAGGATGGTCCAATCAAATTGTCCTGTTCACCTCCACCCTCTAATTGGGAGGGCGAAACACGACCTCCTTCCCAATTCAGGAAAAGAGGGGAGAGGCACGCCCAGTTCGTACAATGGTGAAGGAAAAAACATTGCACAAACATTGCACCAGGCGCACGATACAGCACAGCGCGGAGATGTTGGTTTCTATGTAGAAATCAAGTCCGTAATTCGTTGCAGTGAGGAGTCAACGGTGCCAGGCAAGCCGCGGTTTGTATAAACGGTGGCATGGTGCCGCCACAGAGACCTTGAGAACGCACTCGAACATGGACCTCAGTCACTTGGCCCATTGTCCGCGGCACTCCTTTGAGCAAAGACGTACAAAGATAACCACCTTTTTTAAGCCGCTTTGATTGTAAGCAGCCCTTTATAGGCTGTCAGTCAGGCGGGTATACGTTGAAAGGGGTTCTTCGAGGGGAGGCGTCTGCGCCTCAATATTCCAAGTACGGTTAGCGTGTCGTTGTCGCTTTTGGTTCAGCTCTGGGAGCGCTGTCCAGGAATGTCTCACGTCTAAGCGGCGCCATGCCAGGGAAGCCGATCACAACAGAACCACGAACAAATACGTTTTATGATCACAGGAAAAGTGTCCAACGTCTTTTTCGTCTCTGCGCTCGGGCAAGGACATTCGCGCTGCTCTGTTGTCGTCGCCACTAGCACATGCGCGTGGCCTTACTCCCCCTTTAAAATAAAACATTGCCCTGATGTTAAACGTTCGGGAAGCAAAGTAAAACAAAAACGTCACAGAAAGTAAGGCTTCATCGAAATCACGTGGACAATTTCGGGTGAACATCTGAGGAGCTTCGAACACTGAATGCTGTCCAGAGTTGACGTCCCTGACGCGTCGCAGAACCGTGTAGGGTCCAAAGTATCTTCGCAACAACTTTTCGTAGAGCCCACGCCGATGAATGGGTGTCCAGACCCACAATTTATCGCCCACGTTGTATATGGCGGGGCTGTGCCGGAGGTTGTAACGTTTGGCATGATCGTCTTGTTGTTTGGTGATTCGCAACCTGACAAGCTGTCTGGCTTCTTCTGCTTGCTGCGTAAACTCTTCGGCACCCGTCTCATTGCCATCATGAGGAAGCATTTCCATGAGGAAGCATCGCGTCTAACGTTGTCGTCACGTTCGTAAACGATACTGAAGGGTGTCTTCTGAGTGGTCTCCTGATGTGTTGTACGCGAATGTGACGTAGGGCAGGGTGTCGTCCCAGTTCCTGTGCTCTACATCTACGGACATGCTTATCATGTTAGCCTGGGTCTTGTTGAGACGTTCAATGAGCCCGTTGGTTTGGGAATGATACGCCGTTGTCTTCCTGTAAGCTGTACCAATTAGTTGGAAAATGGTGTCCAAAAGGTCGGCCATTAACGCATTATTTCTGTTGGTGATGACTATTGCGGGATCACCGTGTCTTAAAACAATGGCTTCGATAAAAACAATTGTGCCGCCTTAGATGCCGTTACCCGTGGCAGAGCGCCTGTCTCCACGTATCGGGTTAGGTACTCTGTGGCGACGATTATCCGTCTGTTTCCAATGGCAGACGTTAGGAAGAGACACAGAATATCCATGCCAATTGCAAAAGAATGGCTACTTGGGCTAGTCGGTATTGCATTTTTCAAAAAAAAACTTTCCTAGTGCGAAGGAAACGTTCGAAAAGAAGACAGATAGATCTGTCCTCTGAAACATTGCCTGCGCAGCAAGATAGCATACTTTTTTAAAAAGAACATGCTGATTTGTGCTAATTGCGTCGTCGGCACTCGGAACAGGCTGCAGCAGGCACTGGCTTGATGGATGGTGGCTTGCGACACTGGAATTACTGCACATTAATTTTGGAAACCCCAGCAAATCTCGACCAGTAAATAGTTTTGCCTAATCCTCGCCAATATTCTTGTGGCGCCAAGGCGACCAGTGGTAGCTTCGTCGCGGCAGGCTTACAGTACCTCGATTCGAAGCGAAGAAGGAACGACGAGCAAGTAGCTGCTGCCAGCGGGTGAAAAGATCTTCTTATAAAGGACGTCATTGCGCAAGCAATACGACGCCAGCGCTCTTGAAAATAACTTCGGCGCGCTATTCGTTCGTCATTCTAGGTAATTTACAAGTGGTAGCAGTTCAGCGATCGTCCCGCTGCTGCTGAGAAAAGGTGGCATTGTCCACAATTCGCAAAAAGGTTGTGTCGTCGTCGTCGTCCTGGGGTGCTCTCTCAACAGAAGACCGAGAAAGGCAGTCGGCATTGGTGTGCCGTTTTCCCGACTTGCAGACTTCACGAATCTCGGAGAATGCCTGCTGCTAGTCTTTGCCCCATGTGAAGGGGATATCTTCTCTAGTGAGCTGTGTCAATGACAATGTCATGCACGAAGAATCGGCAATAAGCCACCCGTAATAAATACAGAGTCTCAAAAACGAAAACGTCCCACTGATTTTTCATTTGATGGCCTCGGGGAATTCACCACAGAAGCAATTTTATCCGGGTCTCGTCGGATTCCTTGGATGCTCACGACGTGACCGAGGAATTGAAGTTCGTGCAGCCGAATGGGCTTTTTTTAATGTTTTAGTGCAAGATCCACTTCAAAAACTGCTTCGAGCTTTCATAAGTGTTCCTCTAAAGTTGCAGAAAAAGCAATCACGTCACCGAGGAACACCAAGCAGGTTTGCCACTCAAGTCCTGCCAGTACCGTTTCCATCAGAGGCTGGAATGCTGCTGGCGCTGAATACAAACCGAAAGGAAGTAACTGAAATTCATAAAGTCCATCGGGCGTAACAAAGGTGGTCTTCTCACGATCTCTCTCATCCACTTAAATTTGCCAGTAGCCGCTTTTCAAGTCCATAGGCGAAAAGAAGCGTGCGTTTCGTAATCTATCCAATGAACCATCAATGCGTGGCAGAGGATAGACGTCTCTATTGGTGATCTGATTGAGCTTCCGGCAGTCGACGCAGAAAGGCAACATGCCATCCTTTTCTTGGACCAGTACTGCAGGTGATGCCCAAGGATTGTTAGATGGCCGAATAACGCCACCTTCTAGCATCGTTTCCACTTGTTTTTGAATTGCCTCACGCTCATTTGGTGCGACGTGATGAGGACCTTGCCGGATGGGTCTGACGTCAGAATTCGTGATGATGCGGCGTTTTGTCGGTGGCGTTTGACCAACTCTTGAAGTGGATGAGAAGCAGCCGTTGAACTTGTTGATCAGCGTGAAATGGCAGTCTCGCTCAATAGTAAATAACGTCGGACTAACGTTGAAATGTGTTGGTGTAGCGATAGTATATGCTGCTGTCTCCTCCATTAAATGGCAATCTTCTATGGGAGCGAGTCCATCGAAATAGGCAATAACTACGCCATTAACAATGTGTAAGAGTTCTCTGCTGAAATTTGTCCACAAGAGCTCAGCCCATCCGTCAATAACAGTTATGAAGGCCCTGGCAACCGAAATACCGCAAGTGAATGCGAGCTCCTTGCTGTGTTCAGTGACATCAGTACCATTTCGCAAGATGTCGCAGTGCACGGATACGAGAAAGCAGCTTCGTGGTGGTATTATGACGCCGTCACCGGCAATACGGAAGCGAGGTGGCTGGTGTTCCTCACCAGTAGCAGTATCCGAGTTCATAGCAAGCGTTACGCTTCTGTCGTGGATGTTAGTCACAGCCCCGTATTCACGCAAGAACTCCGTTCTCAATATAAGCTGTTTACAGCACTCGTGAAGAATGACGACGATGGTGAAAAAGGTGGAACGAGCGATAAAGAGTCAGGCCGTTCACTTTCCAACCGCTGTCATCAGCTGACCTCCAGCAGTTCTTACAGTGGGCCCGTGCCATGGCATCTTCACGTATACCTTAGTCGGTTGGCCATCTGTAGACAGGCTTATTATAGAAAAGTGAGAGCCGAAGTCCACAAGAGCCGTCACTTGGTGGCCGTCAATGTGAACGACGAGGTCAAGCGCTGATAACGTCGGTTACGTCGGCAGTTGTCTAATTCGTCGAATTAGTCGTTGCTGTCGTCATCTTTGGCATCGGTGGCTTCGAGCTGTCGTTTGTATGTAATGAGGGCTGTTCAGAATTTTCAATATTGGCAACCCCACCCCCCGAAGTCGCTGCGTCTAGTTTCCTTTTCGCGGTCCAGGTGACCTGCCCATGATGACGTCGGCAAAACTGCGAATATTAGGTGAAGTGTTCCACGCAGGAGATGGAGAACGTGATCCGGGCGTCACTAGATTCTGCGGCGGTGTGTTCACAAGAGCGTCGTTATACCTGAGTCGACTGTCCTACGTAGTGTGATCAGGGTGGCGAGAAAATCTCGAGTACTGAGCGTCACGATAACGGTGAACTCTGTAGACGTGCCCAGCTTCACCACAATAAAAGCATAACGGTCAACGATCAGCGGTACGCTACATATCTGTTTTCCGACGCTGGAAGGTCAGCGGGGACTCGCTTCTAAACCACGTTGTGGGGTTCACTTGTTGGCCATACGGCGTTCGTTTTGTCGACGAAATCGGCGAGGCTGGGAAAGCCGCTGGTGCTTAGAGTGGCTGTGTTTGCAGGTTTGGTGGTTGTCTAGTCATTGGAGTACGCGGTGCCAAAGGTGCGACGACGGAGCGTCGGACTGCATCAGCGCAAGTAAGATGTCATGGCACAACACCATAGCCGGATGAAGAGAGAGCCTGACGGACCTCATCCCGGACAATATCGACGACAAAAGATAATGCCGGCGTTGGTTCGGTTGCTGGAGTTTAATCAAGCTGCTCAAACGCCTCCCTCAGAATCTGCCGGATGACTTCCCGCAGAGAACTGTCGTTGTCGCAGAGGCTCGCCGCGGCCGTAACGAGACTATTCGCTACAAAGTTGACCAGGTTATGATGGCGGTACTCTTGCTGAAGGGCCCGTTTAATCGCTGTGTCTTCTTTCGTGAACTCAGCTACGGTGGTTGGTAAATTTCTCACAAGCCCAGCAAACAGTTGCTCCTTCACGCCTCGCATGAAATACCGTAACTTCCTGTCTTCCAGCATCTCGGGATCGGCCCAGCAGAAAAGACGGGCCATGTTCTCGGCGAACGTAGCGACGCTCTTGTTTGGTTTGTGAATTCGAGCTTTTTGGAGACATAGCGTATTCTCTTTTTTGCCTAGACTAGTAAAGGTGTCAAACAGCGCTTTGCGGAAGCCGTCCCCTGTAGCCAAGCTTTTTTTTTTCCTGTTAATGTACCACGTCTGGGCGTTGTCTTTCAGATAGAAGTACACATTCGCAAGTTTTTATTCTAAGGTGGCCCACTGGTTGTACTTCGCACAGCGTTCGAACTGGTCTAGCGAGTTTTGGACCCGTTCATAATCTAACCATGAAAACAACCAGGAATCATCGGATTCTGAAGTTTCATGTGCAATGTAGTTGCAGTGCCCATAGTGTATGAAGGAGGCAAGCGATTGCTGGCACTTTCTTGCAGGGGGTTGAGCTCGTGGGTGCCATAGCATACGGCTACTTAAACGGTGGACCGGTTCGTCAACGCGTGGTAGCCATCCCAGGATCTATTGTCGGCTATGCGATGGGGTGCCAAGTATGGAGACAACCCAACCCCTCCAGGAGTGTTGCGACGCGAGATCGACAAGCACACGAAGATGTAGATGTAGATGTATATCCTGAATTTGTGGCTCACACCACCGTTGGGGATTGACCAAGAATGTGGTAGCTTAACAAAAAGGAATATATATATGTAAGTATTAGCCAAAGGAATATTAACAGAAATATTGATTTTTTTGTTTTGACGAAAATTTGGATCAAATAGTTTCTACTAATGGAGCAGTAAATGATTGATATCAAAGAAAAGACTGCAACGTCTATAGAAAAAGGAAAAGAGTGCAACGTCTTCGTCTCTGCGCTCGACCAAAGACACTCGCACTGATTCGTGGTCGCCTCCACTGGCTCATACGCGCGGCAATACGATTTTGAAACATTTGTTTTTGGAAGTGCCATGTTCGAAGTCATGTGACGTGCCGCTTTGCTCGACCCACGTTTGGAGTAAAACTTTTCTTTGCTCGAAATTACCATGATCGACAACGAAATTGCTCTGTGCTTCTAGTTTAATATCTTTCTTCATTTTGAATACCAACTTTAATGATAACCTCATTTTGACAACTTGAATGACTTCAGAATATATTATTTAATTGCAACGTAATTGAGATTTAGAATAAAACAAATAAATCAATGTTAAAGCTCATATTTGACACAATAAAATACACAGTGTCTTCAAATAAAGTTGCGTAAATAAAACTTGTTTCCAGACAGCCTTCTATAAGCCGCACTTGAAATCGTTACCAGCTTGGATAATAGACCCAGGTTAGCCTAGACTGATACGCAAATGTACCGGATAGCCTTCCAAACACGATAAAAAAAGCCCACAGTTTTTCTTGTGTTTTAAAGGGGCCCTGCGACACTTTTGGCAAAGCCTTAGTTAGCACCGGAACGCGTATAGCGATGATTACTGAGACAAATGCAGCAAAAGTTGTGTAAATTGGCGCATGTAAAGTGAAGTTATAAGTCCTCAAAGTTCAGAACTCAAGCAGACGACGACGAGAAACGTTCTCCTTCACATTTCACTCGCCTGCTGACGTCAAAGACCGCTTCCAATCACACCACGCGTTTTATAAAAACTTTCCGGAAATGTCACCTCATTGTGGCCTTTACACAATACCTCGCTACCACTCTTTTCGACAGCGTCGTTGGCATTGTTACTACGAACCACGTGCGTCGGGTAGCAGACGCTTCCACAGTCACACTGTGTAAGATACGCACATGCGCTTTGGACGGGGTCACTTCTCGGCTTGCATGCAAGGCGCATTCTACGGCGACGCCGGCGCCCACCGCCTGTCGCATTTTCGGCTCACTAAAAACGCCGCATGCGTTCCCACTTATAGTTGCTGGCGTATCGTAGCCTCGATCGCAGGCTATAAGTGTTGTGTTTGTTGTTCTGAAAATGCATCAATTATAAACAGGAATAATTTATTTCTGAAGAAGTATAAAAAAGGTTTTTGCTGTTTTTAGCATTCACTAGTACGGCCTAGCTACCCCAACAATAATATTGGATGCTATTTCTCGCGTTAAGCCAATTAAACGCGAACGGTGTTTGTCGTCAGGTCACATAACATGACGTCACTTCCCATAACAAAAATAAGCGATGTGTGTCACAATAGTCTGAAATCAAGGTAGTTTGTTTCGTGAAATGAAATTATAACAGGGTCGGTTTCGGCGTTGCCGTGTGCGCAACGATATCGGTGCCTTGCACAGCACCAGAAGAACCGACGAACAATACATGCTGAAATAGTGGCGCAGGGCCCTTTAAGCAAGATTCAGATATATTTTATAATAATGGCGGATGTTTTCACGGAGTATCAGTATTATAACTCTTGGTTTTACTTTCATGAAACAAATTCTTTGTCAGTACATTGATAACATTGTCAGTAGAATCTTCTCTCAGAAAGAGTTACAGGTGCTACAGGCTCAAAGCTAGCAGCTCTGTGCGCAGGTGATTTCCAGCAACGTTTTGAAAACATATGGCAAATAAACTGAGAATGTTAATGAAATGCTCTCGTTAACGCGGTGAAAATAAATTGCACCAACGACAGAACGCTAGAAAAAAGGAAGACACGAACAACAGCCCAAGCCTTTTAGCGAGCTAGTACCAATTCGTAATTAATAATCGCAAGCGGCAGGGACAAGAAAAGCCACACCACGAGCATTCACTCGCAACTGAAGAATTTATTGCTTTAGAAGAATATACGCACCGAAATTTTAAAATGTCAGCCTATATTAGCCGCTCATGTGCACCGTTAGCCAAAGCACAACACTGAAGACTGATGGCTTGAGCCTTTCTTGTCTCTGTCATTTTAGTGCTTGTAATATATGAGTAAGAATCATGCAACACATAGTGATTTGTGCTAATAATTTTATAGATGTGCTCAAATGAAAACAGACCCTTAAATGCACGCACATTACGCATTCTTCAACAAGATGGACGCGTTTGAGTGCCACGTGCCTTCACAGCGGCGGTTTGATTGCTTGGAAAGGACATCATCTTTACTAAAAAAATGAATCACTGCCTCTTCCTTCCCAACATTAAATTTTAAGGGTGGCTCGCGGCGGCTCAATCACACAAACAAGCCGCTTCGGCGTGTAACTAAGGCAAAACCCGACGCCTTGGTGGCCAAAAATGATGAGTCACAACGAGAGATTGTTAAGCAGAGTGAGGTAAAGGAGAGGATGATGCATCGCCTTAGGAAGATGAAACATGGTTAATGCGCTAAAACTGTCAATTTTTATTTTTTCCGTTCAAGCTAACACTGCAAGTGCCTTTAAATTTTGTTTGAAATGAGAGGAAAGAAACATCAAGCTGTCATATTTCCCCTAGTATGAAACTGTGTTTTTTGTGTATCAGTAATGCATAATGTTATTTCTGTTTGCCCATTTTCATAGTGTGTGCATTCCGGTGCTATAAGGACCCATCAGACCATGCGCATTTGTCTTTTGCCCTTGTATCTAAAGCATTCTCGTATGAAATAAAGAGCTGAATAGAATATTATACGTCCAATTTTTATTCCCGCATGACATAGCCTGCACACATGGGTGCACTTTTGTATACTTTATACAAAGTCCATTCAACATGAAAGTTGTACTTCGACCGCTTACAATTTATTCGTTGTGTATAGGCAACTGTGACAATGTTGAGAGGCAGTGCGCTGACATAGACCAAGTATTGTACGCAGCAGCAATCGCCAGTGCCACGTGCCAGTGCAGCTCTTTTATTAGCTCTCAGTGGCAGAGAGATGTGTTTCCTTTGCCGCCGCTAAGTCAATACGCCCAGGAGAGCCCATCTTGCTCGCTGAAAGCGGGTCTGCAAATACCACAGGAAGGCAAACTCCCCGATAAGGCTGAGAGCCCATTGGATATCGTTCCACGAAGCATGCAATACAGTATCGTCACCTAAAGATGGCGCAAGCTTGCTGTCTCACGAATTCCAGACACATGTTTTTAGCACAGCAGGCAGAGGTGAAAGCAAACACAGGCACATTACATTCAGCAGTCTCAAATAGCACCATGTTCATTGGACGAATGATTCAGCCAGTGATCTCAAATCTTACGACTTCTTCAAAATGTGTAAGTGAGGAAACACTCCGCTCCTTAAGAAGAGACGGTGAGAGAGAGGGGGATAGAGATCGACTGAGCAGCCGACTTATTGAAACATAGAGCTCAGCATATCACATGTGTGCACTACAGCTCTAATGCGAAGGTTTATGCGGATCAAAAGAAGGATACCGTCTCCTCAAATCCCACAGAACGTGATGCATAGCACCACCAAAAAATAAAAATAATAAAAAAATTCGCACTGCTTCACGAAACCATCAAACATAACAAAAAGACTGATTAGTTCGCTCAGGACGCTATCTTTAGCTGTGAACCATAATTTCATTTTACGAAGACACTACGAAGAAGCAACGACGCACGTGCCCCAGAGATTTTGTAAGAGCTCTTTATACATATAACGAAGAAAGGCGACGCCAGTGACAATAACACGCTGGTTTCGTAACTTAGTTCATAAATGGCTTTATTGGAAGTGTCATATGCACCTGGCACTTCTGAGGGCGCGTGGTGGAATGGTATATTGCCGTATTTAGTTTCCTTTTGATTTCACGCGCCTGTGAATTTGGGCTGCAGCATACGCACAACAGGGTGGCGAAGATAATTCGTCCTGCAATGAACACCAGAATTGATGACGACGATGATGATGGTGATGATGATTCGCAGTAAACCCATTGGAGTGTGCATTTGGTGCTTCTGTCTGTCTCTTGTCACGTGTCGCACTGTTTCTCAATTCGGATATTTATCCATAAGGAACCGAGCAGGCAGCGAACTGAGAAGCAGCGCCCGTCCCGGTCGGCCTTCTCCTTGTATCGCTTTTACTGCTTTCTAGATGGATCCTAAACAACTCGCCAAATGTTCTGTTTTACTAAGTACGAACCGAGTAGTCTTTCAAGATATGAAGGTCGGCAAACACCAATGCGTTGCTCGAGCTTACCTCATCCCACACCTACAGGATACCTAATTTCATCTCAGCACCTATAGTTATCTGCTTTCCTTCGTTCCTTTTGGCACGATTTAAATAGCTCCCATAAAATACCAGTAATCTGACCGAAATGTATTACATTTCCTTTAAAACTTGAACTGAACCTTTGGCTATGCCCACTTCTGCCTTTCTGCTTTTTCTTATGGGGACATCCTTAGAAGTCTCGTCAAATACTGATATAGACTGGCGGTGTCAGCGTCTCACGTAGGCGGTGTCAACTCAAGTGACGCTAAATATCCCCGCCATAGGAAGATGTCACCGTATGACGTCATCATGATTTGACAGATTATCAAGATGTGTGACGTCACCATGAAGTCCCAATGACGTAACATAACCCGAATTCTCAAGATGGCGTCATCACGGGCATCGTCGCTTTAGCAAAGGGCACGGAGGCACTGAAAAATTCACATGAAGAAAGCTGCCTTGCCTCCGACACTGGCGACAGTGGAGAACCAGGCTGAATGCACAAAGCTCTCATAGGGAAGCGGTGGAGGATCAACGCATCGACTGAGAAGCAAGCGAGGATGGCTTTCGCCTTCGAGTCGACTTAGGTGAATGCACTAGTGAGCAGGTGAGGTTTGTAACATGAAAGCGTTTTATGCCACGTTCACCAAGATTTCAGTGACGTATTTCCGTCATAGAAATGACGACTAAAAACGTACACGATCAAATAGAAAAGAAAAAAAAAGATTTGAATGGGAGGGGAACCCATGACCTCTTCGTCCGCCGCAGCAGAAGCCTTGCACGCTGGCCACTGCGCCAAGATCTTTTTTTTTTCTTGCCACTGCGTCATGTCCACATACTGTGAAGGTCGTACAAACGTGCCTTTTATATCTAACTGCCCGCTAAGAGTGCTGTTGGCTGGTGGGGTCGCAATTGATGAAGACGGCGACTTCCACGATTAGCATCTTCAAAGCATCGTTGCAATGCGTCCGTATCATTCGACGCGTTTTTAGTAGGAAAAATGCAATTTGCCGATGCTTTAAGGAACGGCAGATGGCGACCTCAGCGTAAGCGTCAGCTTAGCTCAATGTCTTAACCTAGTCCCACACAAAACAATAGCTATAGTGGTGTATATTACTACCTATACGACGAGAGAGAGAGAGAGATTGAGTAAATGAAAAGATGCAACTTCTGCAGCCCTAGTTGGGATCACGGCTCAGCGCTTGTAGGGGAACGGGGTGAAGGTTTAAAAGCTGTAGAAAAGAGGAGAAGAATAGCATCCATGACCAAGGACGCGGTAGAACGAAGAACCGCCTTCAAGATCTAGGTGTGGTGTGCCTGTCATGGCTTTAACACCACGTCCGCCTTTTACGCTCGCTTCAAGAAAAAATCCGGCAGCCCGACAAGAGCGACATGGCGCGTGTTGCATTTCCCTCGGGTCGAGCTGTGGTGTTCCGCATGCCGTGAGTACGCGAGCTTAGCTCCGCGGACAATCAGTGACGCTCTCCCAGCTGTCACGCCGCTGTCTCTGGTTCCACTTTCACAGAAAACTGCTACAGCTACACGAAATTTCTGTTTAATCATTTAGTCTTTGAGCATAGGTTTGTGTTACCTGCTTGAAGATGTGTGTGCATATGCTACCACATATAGTTATGACAACAAGGACTTGTGGTACGTCCGAAGCAGAAAGCCTTAATCGACATTATACCCTAGTTGTAAATAGTTATTTTTCAAGTTCACTTGGTCACTACATGTTTCTCTTGATATTTTTTAAACATTTTTGTTCTGTCTTCTCAAACCTTTTAGGTCCTTTCCCCATGCCTGTACAGCAAACCAGCAATTCATATGCGCCGGCAAAAATCTTATTTTATGATAAAAACTCTCTTTCTTTTTTTGGAGATGTACCTCCAAGCACCAACGTGAGTGCATCCACGTTATACAGAGAAAGATATATCGAAATCTGTCTTATATCAGTGGGATGTAAGCATTCAACTACATCACTGAAGACACGTTTTAATTTCTTGTGACAACCGATCCCTATGAAGGAGGGATCAAACATGCTTTTTTGTTTTTCGCTTTTGATGCCAACAGTGCAACCAAGCGAGTGGCGCACCATTCTCACACGACCTTGACTCACCCGACGATCGACGAGTTGTACTTGTGCTCAGCTTTGTGATTGACGACGAGACCATGTCATCGGCGATGAACACAGATGGCTTCGTCGGAGAGCACTTGCCATCAGCGTCGGCGCGCTTCCGGCAGGTAGACCTTTTCATGTTGTCGGGATACTGCTGGAGGTACAAAATCACGGTTGTCACGTTCGCCAATCCCCCTCCCCACCAGAAGAACGTCCGCGGAGTCTCTACTAGACTACAAAGTGACCTATTGAAACATCGCATGCATATGACCTGCGCATGCTCAAACGGGACCACAGCTTAACCATAGGTATTTTTGCATGCAGAGTGTCCATCAATATCGATTAAAAGCAACACCATGAGAAGTCTTATAGAAAATAAAAACCAACAAAAACAAATAAGCAAATGATTCCGTAAATCAAAGCAGTGACGCTACAGTCGAATAGGTACTGCAGCGCAGATTTGTCAAATCATGAGAATGCTATCTGTGTTTATGTAAGGTTACTAATATCAATGATATTGCCATGATTACTGAAGCAGTTCGTCCACCACGTCCACATAAGTAAAATTTCGATACGGGCACGTTTGTCGACAAAGCACGACTTTCAACTTTTAGCAGAGTTGGCCCATGGACACTGCTTTCTGAAGTATGCCCCACGTCCCGCGTCGTCTATCAACGTGATTATTTCAGAATCCCGAACTGTAACAGACTGAGCTATCCTGAACAGTTCAATTCTAAGGTTATTTTATCGAGAAGACAAATACACAATGCTTAAAGCAGCACTAAGTTATTCACCCACACTTATGCTCTGATTGGTCAAGCTACATCGCATCTCGTTGTGAAACAGAGACAGCAAGGCTGTTTAAAGTAGACTACAGAGAAACAATGATTCAACTTCGACTGATAAACTTGTACACCGAGGACCCTAATGATATTAATTTAACCATCATATTCTCCCTAAAAGAGGACGAAAATCAAGGCCGAAATTTCATTTTTAAATTTTGCACCAAAATCCCCACGCTTGGTATCACGTGCTTCAAACGTATTTTTCATATATTAACATGAAAGTTATTTATGCCGGGGTCCACCACGGCTCCGCTGACGTTTTTCTGCAACGCAAGCGATTCCGAAAAATAAAAACGCCGGTGATCACCTGATATAAATGACTTTCCACAGCGGCGCCTGCGCGATGTCATGTTTGATCCCGTGACCATAAACTGGCCTTCTCCCAGCCCCTTGCCCAAGCGAATGCATTGGACCAGTGAAACGGCCGTGGCAGTAAGTGCCGGTGGCTGGGTTTATAAGCCAACATGGCGGCACTCGTGAAGACGTGACCACCCGCTTCGATCCGAACTCACGCTTTCTACTCGCCTACCGTCGTCCAAGCAATAAATAAATGGAGAAATCAGCTACCGCTTCGTGTCATCTCACGCTGGGGACAAGACATCAGGTGTGTACTGTCCTTATGAAGAAGATTCGCTGTGTTTGTTTAGCCATGCCTGCTAAGCCTTGTCTCTGAATTCGAGAATGAATATAGGAAACACTACAAAAGACCGACAAATACATTAATCTCGAAGCTTCAGGACGTAATGTAAAGCAAAAAACATTTGCGTTACGAAATTACAGGCCACAAAGCGCAGAACGACGACATGACAAGACCGAGGCGGAAGAGAACTGCACCCAAAAGTGCTGCCATGTTGACTTCCCCTTCCGTAACCCTCTTTCTGCCACGGCCTTCTGCAGCACTTCTGAACATCCACGTCGCGTCATCTGCTCGACGTCCTCAAGGCGCCTGCTTTGCTTTTACTCACGTGCATGCAGACGCTACGGCAACGCCGAGCATACGACACGAAGCGGTTGTTGAGCAGCGCTGCAGAAAGTCACAGCAGAAAAATGGTCATGTTAAGGAGAAGTCTATAGTGTTGTGGCACTATCTGAATCTGAACGAGCAAACAAGTGGCGGAAAATTGTATATAGAAATTAGTATAAAACGAAAGTGAAACGTCTCTTTAAAGAGGTAGTTGAGCGCTTATTGTTCGTTGTTTCAGCAACAGAAACAAATTGCAGTCACGCTAAAAACATCAAGCAGCTCGAAACTTGCAGTGCACACCTCAAAAAAAAAAAACACGCACGAAAATAGCATACACTGGAAGAGCGCAGACTAACACCGTCACGATTCTTCCTGCGTAGTGCGTGAGCAGCGTGCTCGTTTCGTAAACGCAGCCGTGGCCGAGTGCGAAGTGACCTTCGTCCTCTCCCGAATTGCAACGTCTGACAAACGCCCGAGCATGAGAGACCACGCTCCGTGGGACCGTCGGGGTGGCGCTTCGTGGAGGCGGCGACCTTGAGAGCACGTCGAACGTGAGACCGTAGCCCCATTTCGCCATTGATAACGAAAACGCAATTAGGTTTCGAAGCTCTGAAGACTACCAAACGGTGTATGGTGTATATATTTTTCAATATCACTTCCGTGGCAGAAGTACGTCAGTTAGCCGTGGTGGACCCCGGCATAAAACACTTGTGTGTTAATATATACTAAGAAATTGCAAACAAAAAAAAACAGCATTCAAGCATTTGTTGCACGAAATCGTACCAGCAACCTCTCGATTCCCAGAACGAGGCGCTAACCACTTCGCCACGGAGCGTACGTTGCCTGAAATGTCAACGAGCCATTTATATACACTTTACACCGTTTGGCAGTCCTCAGAGCTTCGAAACTTTAGCGCGTTTTCGTTAACAGTGAGTGGTAAGGTGGCGCGTCAAACTCACGTTGGGCTCGCTCTAGAGGTCGTCACCTGCACGAAGCGTGGTTCCTCCTGCGCGAGCATTTATCGGACTTGCAATTCGGGAGAGGACGAAGGTCACTTCGTACGCTGCCGCGGCCACGTGCACAAAAAGAGCGCGCTGTTGACACACGATGCAGAAATAATTCAGACAGTTGTTCCCGCTTGTCCTGTGTACACTTGTGCGTTCGTTTCGTGCGTCTTTCTTTTTGAACAGCGTGTTTTGAGCGTCGAGCTGTGACAGTTGTTAGACCACGCTCGTCTTGTGTACGCCAATTTTGTGCGTCATTTCTGCTTGAGGTGTGCGCTGCAAGTTTCAAGCTGCTTGCCACTCTCAACATGATTTTTCAATTTGTGGCCGTTGCTGAAACTGTGTACCATTAAGGCTTAACTACCCCTGTAAAGACATGTTTCACTTTCGTGTTATACCGAATGCTATACAGGGGGATCAGCCACGTTTTTTTTTAGTCCATTGGCTCAAATAAATTTCAGGGACCTAATTTGTCATATCTGTGGCCCCCTAGCTCACAGTTCGATGTACGTATTTTTTAGCAATTAGCAACTACGTATGACCAGAGTAATTCAATGCTTTTCTGGTCATGAAACTCCTCCATAACGCGCTATGGGTAGAGCTTCTTATGTCGCTGCAGTGGCCATGAGGCAGCGCCAAGAGCGTACAGAGGGTATTGAGGAGAGCTTCGCTGCACAGAGAGAGCTAAGGACTCTACGATTTTGGTGGAATCGGCATTCAGTTTTCTGCATTCCCCCCTCCCCCCTATATTTGTGCGACTGACAGCTGTCAGAACTGTGTGTCGTACATGAGCCATGATGCCAAAGAGTCGCTGTGTGCGGCGTTGTCACTCCGGCAACAGAGGTGCGAGTGAAAAGTTGTTGTTTAGTTTGACGAGGGGTGGTGATAAAAAGGACGAACGTAAACGTGCAATACTGCGACAGGCAGTTGGTAGATTTACCGTTGATTTTGAAAACTTTAGATTGTGCAAAAACTTTTCGATGCCACCGACTTTGTTCGAACTGATGACTTTGTAGTGAATGGAGAAGGTGCCTTTGTAACCCAAAAAGGCCAGTTGCAGGCCGTAGCTGCTTCTGTCGTAGCTTCCTAGTTTTTTGAGGCCTTAACAGTTTATTGGGTGTTTTGCATTCTTTTCTTGTTTGCAGTTAAAAGTTTTCTTTCTCTTTCTATGTCTCAGCAAAATGTAATAAGTTTTTTTTTCAAATGTACATTAGTTCATTCTGTCTTTTTTTTTAATAGCTTGCTGCCTTCGTTTACTGGCCCAGAACTTTTATTCGCTAGAAAGTGTCGTTCATAGCTATTTAATTGCTGATGTTATTTTTCAGCATTTTTTCTGTTTATTTTTAATCGTAACCTTCTTGTTTTGTTTGCTCTAAATTGGTGGCTCGACAGTTGGAAGTTCCTAAACTTATGCATTGAAACACTAAGCAATTATAAAAAAGTGTAGACTTGGTGGACTTTGCACTTTCTCAGCTTGGCACGTTTTTGAGTATTTTGCTCAAGTCGCGTTTTTGGCGTTCTGAATAAAATCAAAAGCGCAACAGAGCCTAGCTTATTATAATAAACACATGTGCTTATTTTCTTCAGGTTAGAGAAGCACGGCTTCGTATCATTTAATCAACTCTACTCTATGAGCAGTCTTCATATATAATTTCGTTGCATCACTGTGCAGACGCAGTTCTAAGCAGCCAAACTAACACACGTTGTGATCTGCGAAGGTGCCATCATACCCGACTGCCTTTGCTACGTGGCGCAATTTAAAGTGCGACACGCTTTCGCTCATGCCATATTGTACGCGTAACATGCAGTTGTCAAATCAAGTTACACGTCGGAAATGGATGGCACGTGGCTGCAACCTCGGTGTTAAGGTTTGGCTATGGACCCTGGAACCTTGTGTTGCTGCACATGGTCGTTTCCTTGTGAAAGATTTGTCATTCTCAATTTCAAGTGTTGCCAAATAAATGTGTGTTAGGCAGCAGTTTAGCTTTTATAAACTCGAAACACAGGGATGTTGAACGTTTATTTTTTGGTAGTGTGGTCACGCACCGCGCCGTATGCGGTCGCCGTCGACACTGGCTCAACTCTAACTTTGAGAATACATTTTGCGAGTTGGTGGATTTACACGGCTTGTACAGTGACAGAAGTTTAAGTAAATATTGTATGTCGGAATAAGTACTCGCGTGCTCTACCTGTGGGGTAAGGAAACGCGCTGGAACAACACATATGCAGCGAATATTGCTGAATCTAACTCGGATTGAAGCCTTGATGTCTTAAAAAAAACTGGTGATACTAAGTTCTCACACGTGGATGCAACAGCTCTATAGTATGTCAGGTGAAGAGTCAGTGGTAGTTGCAATAGTCTGGTTTGGTGCAAGATTAACCATTGCCTCAAACCGGAAAAACATCCATACAAGAGAAACGAATGCCCCCGCGTTGACCGCAGCAACCCTAGCGGCGGCTTCCGTCCTTGCTTGGAACTACAGGTAGAGTTTAATAAGGAGAAAAGCATTGAAGGACTCGGGTATGGCCTAGTGAGACGTCCTCACAATCTATGACGTTACAGCGTGTGGTGCGGGAATTTGAATTTTCTTTTGACGCATTTTCTCACTTACCAAAGGTATTCTCGCGGTAATATGGTGTTTTTGGTATACTTTTTGTGAATTCGAAATTTACTAATTTGCGAAACATCAGTTTTCTGTGTTTCTTTAACCCGCCAGAGTAGCGCCTGTAGAGTGTTGCGCTACCAAACTGACCTACAGGGTTACTGGACACGGTGCCCGCGCTTCTAGATAAAGGGAAAACAACGTGTAATTACATTCAAATGTATGTTACCGAATCTCAGGCAGCCAGAATGAAACCAGAAGTTTTTTTTTTTATTTATGCCACCTTTCATGATCATGTAGTGGTTTTGGGAAGTGAGACCCGAAAAAATTAAGGTAAATAGCCTACTTGTTTCTGCGGATTCGTTCGGGTACCGTAAGACCAATTGAGCTCAGGCTTATACATTCGTAACTAACCTGTCCCACTTTGTGACAACCAGTACCGCACGACTTTTGTAATTGAAGTCAAGAGTTTGGCAAAATATCGCCTGCTTGGGGAAAGTCATGAAGGGAGAAAATACCATTGCTTACTTAAGTGAAAATATATTCTTAGAAAAGCGTTGTGGCTCCCACATGCTACCCGTGTTCTGAACTGGCAGCCGAACCGTCTTTATAAGAATATTTCTACACTGGTAAGCACCGTGTTTCCTTCATCCACTTTTTGTAAGTGTTGATAGGGCTGTCGATAATTATACACGATCAGCGATGTTCTAGGAGTTCGTAACATTTTACATAATTTCGTTACTTTTAAACAACCACTCGTAAACAAAAGTAGTTGAACATCAAAGCACAAATCCAATTAAATGCTGCTATTGAAAAACATTCTATGCGTCTAAATTCAGATATTGAAGCAAAATAATTACAGTGCTGCAATTAACTCAACAATAAAGTAATCGCAACCGCTACAATTGAAAATTACTTTTAAATGTGAATATATTAAAATTATGTACAAATAAAGAAAATGGTAATGAACAGACTAATGAGTAGTGATAAGTTTTCCAATGAAGCAATGATACATAAGCTCTAACCGAAGCAGTAATAAACTGGGTATACCAGTACGACGACATTACGGCAAGCGTTTTTCTCTTTCCTATCCACAATGACACAATTTCAACGTGAATACTTGTGCTCATGAGGGTCCTGGGCATACATTCAATGACTAACGTGCGGAGCGACACGGCATTCATCTGAAATTTATGTTCCAAGCGTAAAATTGAGCACAACCGCGATAGACCCGCTTCGCGGCTACGTTTGTTGCCGGCGCGCTTTGGCATGCCTACCTGTCCAAGAAAGCGTACCATTCTGCCTCGGTTATGCCGGTATTCCTGGTACAGAGAAGACACGCACAGCAAGCAGTACACCTGTTAAGAAATAAAGAGCAAAAATTAAGCACCGACCAAAGCTTCCAGGTTCTGGTGAGCTGACAATAAAAAAAAATAATCATCCCGAAAGAAACCCCGAAACGCGGAAATTTAATGATTTTTCTAATTCTTGAAAACATTTTAATTATATAAAAGAGATCACCGAAGTGCGAAGGGAAGTTGAAATAATATATTTAATTAATATGCACAGTGAAAACTTGCGAAACTATGGCCAAAAACACATAACCACTTTTTAAGATTGTCTCCACGATATTTTTCATTCGGTGTAATGCGCGTTTGTACATGCATAATAAACGTTACTTTTGATTCCTTCAATGCATTCCTGACTTAAACACTCGACTACTCTAAGTCATGGACAAACGCACTATTATTGAGCGTGACAAGCATGGATATAACTGTATTTGCTAGAAAAAAAACGGAAATAATCCCAAATTATGCGGCAAGCGACTTGATGGAAAAAGAAGCTGAAATCCCCTTATCATAAGCAGAAATAACAATTCTGGTGTAGACTAGCAAATGTTAAACATCTATAATGGGTTACAACTTTACAAGGCAGGGGCTTCTCCTCCTCAGAGGCGGACGCTCACAATCCAGCCCCAATAGGCGTGTACTTCAGAGTGACGTGATGAGCCGGACGGCCGTTGACCCCGCCTGCGGACAACGTTGCTGAGAGCAAGAGTGAGACCACTTCTTTAGTCGCTGAAGTGATCGGCTGCCGCGCTTCAGCCATCTGGGCGGGGCCTAAACAGCTGAAGAGAGGAAGACAGGAACTGTACGAGAGGAAGTACGAAGATATAACCGACAGGACGAGCGCTCGTCCTGTCTGTTATTTCTTCGTACTTCGCCTCTTCTGGTTTGCGCTGTTTCGACCTTTTACCATGTTTGAACAACTATATAGCTCAACCAAACGCATTTCTTAAGTTGTACCCGACCATATATAGTTCGTATTTAAAGGCTCATTCACCCCTTAGGCAGTGCGACAAAAGTGGACGTGTAAAAAGCGGAGGAATCCTCTTCGCCAAACAGCTGAAGTGGGCCGAAAACAAGGCTGTGCGACAACGTAGCGGTGAGCCGCGTCGCTTGGGAACTGATATTCAGCACTCTTCGAACCGTTCCGCGTTGCCGCTGTCAGACAAAACGCCATGGGGCGGTGGAGCTGGTATAACTTTGGAGCAAACATAAGGTTGACCCTGAAATGACACCACACCATGCACCACACCACCGGAGGTGGCTCGGGTGGACAAGCAGCGCCACGAGATGGCGACGCGTTCGCGAAAGCGCGGGATGCCCTGCTTCCTCGCCGCATGGTTCGGGTTTTCAGGCGAGGCGAGGCGCGCATTCGCCATCCAGCCGCTTTGAAAATCTACTTCGGCTCTTTGGTCGCTCCACCTTCATCGTGGAGTTTTCACTGTGCATTCAAAAAATGTCTGATGGGTCTAGCAGGCTGCTTAAGCTGTTTATTGCTGTTTAGTTTTTTTTTGTTGCACCAGGGACTGCGAACATAAGTTATGATCTTCACGAACTGACAGACGCTGTCTTCGTGCTCATCTTACGCTGTTGCTTCGCTCTCAAAAGACGTGCACCGATATGTACGGAATGGGATGCACTAACTCTGATGGACGAGTGAACGAGAACATACAGAGAGAGAGACAGGGAAAGAAATACATTAAAAGACAGAGGAAGGGCAAGAGAAATTGATAGAAAAAAATTGGCAGATCCCACGTACTGTGGGAATCGATGATATGCGAAGCATGAATGAGAAATGTTGATATGGCACTTTAAAATAAGCACAAACTTACGAGGTGAAGGTAAATGATGCCGTACGTGAATTCTGTGTCATGATTATCATGTTTGGATGTATCGTTTACTTTCGTCATTTATTCATGTCACGTGATACCAAATTTAGTATATGTGCAGCTAGCGAAACGGCCACGAGCCCACTATGAGCATGATATGTTGTCATGTTCTTACATGACACGCGCGTCAGGATTATCATGCTTGCACCTGTCATATTTTTCGTCATTCATTGACATGACGTAACACCAAATTTGGTATATGTGGAGCGAGCAAAACGGCCGCGAGTGCATCATGAAGGGTCCAATATACTCCATTGGAGCGTTGACGCGCGCGCACGCTGGGCACAGCGACGCTAAGTTAGCAAAACGCGAGCACTCTATAGTCTGACGCCAGGCGCGACCAGCGTCCGTCGGCCCTGCCCGTCAACAACCGGCGCGAAGTGCGACATGCTGCATTTCACACCGATGCTATAGAGTAACAATACTCTATGCCGATCTGTTACCCAGACAGCACTGCGTATCCCTCTTTTCGTGACGAAGAGACGCCCGGGCGCACTGAAACGCGCATGCATCAAAGCGACGCAGCGCGGTGCGCGCATGCGAGTATATGGCAGGACCGTCGCCTGGCGTGGCAACGTCGGCGTGACGCGACGAAACGAACGCCGGTGAGCACGCGCATCGCGTCACTTCGAAATGTACTGGCGTCTTGACTGTGGAGATGGACACACTATATCCATTGTCGACAAGATAAGCGTACTGGAGTTAATATTAGAAGCCAAAGGCGCCAGCGGGGAAACGTTGCGCAATATCGAAGCGAAGGTTTATCAAACGATGCGCCTAATCAAAAGATTTACGAATAAGCATAGCGGCATGAAAGAGGCAAATGTCATAAGGCGAGCCTACGCGTTTGTCATCAGCCACATTACGTATGTTTCTGCATACCATAGATGGTTTGCAGCAGGAAAAATGATATTAAACAGCCTCATAAGAAGAATCTACAGACAAGCGCTGGGGCTCATGCAAAGCACAAGTACAGAGAGGCTGTTAGAGCTAGGTTAACATAATACACTTGAGGAACTGATAGAGGCGCAACGTATTGCACAGTACGAGCGCCTCTCTAAAACCAAGACTGCATGGTAGATGCATCCTGGAAAAATTAGGAATCACTTACCACACACATTTCGGCACCAAATGCGACATTCCTCGTGACATACGGGCTAAGCTCATGGTGCCTCCGTTACCTAAAAACATGCATCCCGTGCACAACGCAGGCTGAACAGAGCCAAGACGATGACAAAAAGCTACGGAAACAACAAAGAAGCGGTCTTCGTTGATGCCGCTCGTTACAAACACAAAAGCTGCTTTGTCGCAGCTGTAGTTAACCACAAGAAACAATGAAGCACCAGTCTGACAATACACACGAGACCAGTTGAAACGGCGGGAGAGATAACTATAGCTTTGGCCATATCACAAACTGACGCGCGTTATATAATCAGCGATTCACAAGCAGCTGTGCGCAACTTCGCAAATGGCAGAATCTCCCCTGAAGCACTGCGCATTCTTAGGACAGGCAAAACCAACCAAAACGACAAATGTGTTTGCATTCTCTGGTTCCCAGCTCACATAGGCGACACCACGGGAGATATCAACCCTAACGAGGTGGCACACAGCGTAGCTCGAGGACTCACTTTCCGGGCTACGACTAATGTTGATCCCTCGTCAGAATTTCCGAATGTGTGGCAGTTGGAGGACCGAATGACAACGTTCAATGAAATTACGAAGCATTATAAATTACAGAGGCGTGTTTACCCCCCTCCTCATCATAAACTCAACAGGGCACAGTCTGTCCAATGGCGACAATTACAAACCAGATCCTATAGAAATCCAGCGCTACTACATGCTATGTATATAGAGATCTACGCGACCGCTCAATGCAAAGATTGTCAGGCACGAGCTTCCTACGAACATATACTATGGCAATGCCAGGGATTAAAACACAGTAATGAGAACGCGGCCTCCACCGACAGCCTCCACGCGCGTTGGCTGGCCGTGCTGCTCAGTTCAGCCCTGGACGATCAGCTAAGGGCAATCCAGCGGGCCGAGGAAGCCGCTAGGAGGCGAGACCTTCTAGCCGACACCTAGGCGGGAGCCCAGCCCACTAACACGCCGGATACAAAATAAAGTTTATTCCTTCCTTCCTTGACTGTGGAATCTGGTCATGTTCTCACATGACACGCATCTCATAAGTATCATGTTTGCACCAGTCACATACCTTCTTCATCCATTGGCGTCACGTAATACCGAATTCGGCACATGTGAAGAAAGGGAAACGGCAGCGAGAGCATCATGAGTGTGGCATTTAGTCATGTTGTTACATGAGACGCATGTCGTGATTATCATGTTTGGATGTGTCATTTACCTATGTCGTCCGTTCGTGTCGCGTAATACCGAGTTTGGTAATGTGAAGCTAGAGAAATGACCGCGAGCGCATCATGAGCGTAGCATGTAGTCATGTTGTTACATGACACGCATCTTATATTTATCATGTTTGCACCTGTATCATACCTTCGCCATCCATTCACGTCCCATAAAACCAAATTTGGTATAAGTGAAGCTAGCGAAACAACCGCCAGCACATCATGACCATGGCATGTAGTCATGTTCTTACATGACACTCATCTCATGATTATCATGTTTGCACCAGTCACCTACCTTCGTCATCCATTCAGGTACCGTAATACTAAATTTGGTATATGTGACGCTAGCGAAACTGCCGTGAGCGCATCATGAGCATGGCATGTACCCATGTTGTTACATGACACGCATATCATGATTTTCATGTTAGGGTCTGTCGCTTGTGTTTGCCATGTGATCATGTCATACCATACCAGTTTTCCAACATGCCATGTGAACGAAACCACCGGAAGAGCTGCAGGACCATGGAATATAAATCATGACATCAAGACATACATGTCATGATTTTCATGTTATGACTCGTGAAAAATGTTCTTCATGCAGTCATGTTATGCCATACCAAATTTGGTATCGATGCCATTATCGAAACGGCCAGGAGAGCTAAAAGTCGTAGGCGGATAGATAGATAGATAGATAGATAGATAGATAGATAGATAGATAGATAGATAGATAGATAGATAGATAGATACGCTCAAAGTCGCCGAAGTTCGCTAAGAAATGCTTCGCATTTAAAAAGCAAAACAAAATTAAAGGTGGCTGATCTCCCAGCATAGGAATGGGTATGACACGAAAGTGAAACGTGTCTTTACAAAAGAAGTTGAACGTTTGTTGTGCAGTGTTTCAGCAACAGCAACGAGTTTAAAACTCACATTGGTAACGGCAAGCAGCAGCTCGAAACTTGCAGCGCGCACCTCCAGGAGAAAGCACGCACGAAATCAGCATACTAGCACGAGACTAGCCGGACTAAAGGCTGGTGCACACCGGTGACTAGCAGCGGTCGCGCGACCACTTGCGACTGGCGACCAAAAAGCGACTGATGTTCACACCGGCAGAGGCTGCATGCGAGCGAGCGGAAGTCACAATAGCGGAGAGTCACGTCCGGATCTCGTCATCAGTGAGAAATCTGGAGACCGGCACCGATCAGCCGATCGCCGCCAGCTGAGTGAGTGGAGCAAACCGAGCACGCCGCATTTATTGTTTTTATCCATTATCGCCAGCGCAATGAAAAAACAAAGAACAAAAATTGAGCATCGCTGATTGGTTCCAGCAGCTTTGCGACCGCAGTCGCGCGACTGAAAAATTGGTCAGGAAGCGACAAGCCAAAGCAGTCACTTTGCGACCGTTCGCGACTGCTTGCGACCAGTTGCAAATGGTCGCGCGACCGCTGCTAGTCGCCGGTGTGCACCAGCCTTAACTGCCACAATTTTTCCTCCGTCGTGTGTCAGCTGCCAGCGCGTTACTTTTGTAAACGCGACCGTAGTAACTTGCAAAGTGACTTTCGTCCCGTTCCGAACAGGCGGATCGCACACCGTCTGCTACGGTACTTCCGGTTCAAGGCCCATCCCTTCGCTGCTTCAAAGTGCTTGCTGCGCAGTGTAATCGGGGAGGAAACACGTACAACTCTGTGACGCCTTTGTGGTGCCCGCTTGTTCATTGATTGTGTTTGTCGATCGTTTTTGCAAATAATAGATAACATTTCACGCATTTCGGAGAATGAAGCAAGCAGTAGAAATGGACAAACACGAAGAACGGTATAGGTGAGTTTCGAGAGCAGCATGTGGTTATACTTTGAAACATCCGGTAATATTCTGCAGATCCACCTCGATTCAGTATTTTCTAGCACAAACGGTGACCACTTCAAAATAAGTCACACGTATGGACACGTGCTGTCAAAAGTTAACATACGTAGGATGAGAACATAGGTACGCGTACTCTGCCCGACAACGTACAACGATATAGTGTATTCGCATTGCATAGTCTGCTTCGCCAACTGTCTGTTATACTCATGGAAACAACTGATTGGGTAAAAGGCCCACTGGGACAAAACGGCTGCTCATTAATGGTATCGTGGGACGTAAAAAAATTGAAGTAATTTTTGAAGCAATGAGCAGCATGGAATGGTGTCTCTATTATGCCATACTTCCAAGCTTGAAGTGTCGATAGGCTGTGTTATGCATGTTGACTTCGAATATTTCGCATGCATTGCATCGAAACATAATGTTCGCGTGTGTGAGGGATCGACATTTCATGTAAAGGGAGATGGTGGGACGTACTAACAGCCAGAAAGCTACAAGCGCACATTTACATTTTTGTGTAATGAACAGTTATTGTCATTCACTCTATCGAACCCGGGATGGTATCTTTGCCACACAGAAGTAATTAATTGTTTTACGCGTGAGCCACATGAAAAAAAAGGGCGGATATTTCGTAAGTCCATAACGTGCCGAAAAATGTTTGCATGCTGCAAAACAAGCATGTGTCTGGAAATGCGTGTCACTTGAATGAAGATATGACCACTCACATGATCACATAACAATTTTATTGTGGCGGCATTCGTTATTCATCTAAACCCCATAGCACTCCAAATTTGCGGGAAAAGTGCACCCTGCAAGTGCGGGGTGGAACACACCGAAAGTGGCGGCACTGGCAAGAATGCCCATGCGGCGGCACGCCACTTCGAATCATAAGTGGATGCCGGTGTGTGCCATAGCCCACAATCATTTGCGTGAGTCGTGATCTTGATAATCACCTAATACGAGTCTGATAAGCGCGCGTGCAGGACAGACAACTGATAACGAAAACGCGCTAAAGTTTCGAAACATTGAGGACTGCCAAACGATGTGTGGTGTATATAAATGGCTTGCCGTCAGCACTCTGGACAACGCACGCTTTGTGGCGTAGTGGTTAGTGCCGCGCGCTGAGAATCGAGAAATTGTTGGTAAGATTCCGCGCGACAAATGTTTGCCTTCTGATTTCTTCTAAGCAATCTCTCAGCACATATTTCTTAACGTAACTTCCGTGATGGAAGTACGTCAGCGGAGCCGTGGTGGATCTCGGTATAAAACATTTCCGCGTTAAAGAAAGACGAAATGCGAGAAAACATATAAAAGCAGAGCAGGAAATAGACACAGAGTGAAATTAAGAGAGAAATAAACATTCACCAGTAGGAAATATAAAAAAAGAGAAACAAAAAGATAGGAAAAGAAAGCAACATTGAGATTTAGGGCAATAGTGAGGGAGATAAAAAGGATGAGGAAGTGAGAAATATATATCGTCCCGAGTCGTTGGGAGTACTATAGGTTCTTTTAATGTATCGCCGAAGAGATGGCGTTTGAAAAAAATGTAGCAGAAGAAGCGCGCGTGTCTCGCTCTTTCTAGAGCGAGAGCTGCTCTTGACCTCTGCCTACTACCGCAGATGGCAATGCATAGAGAAACAGAGAAAAAATGGACAGAGAGAGAGAGAGAGAGCTACAAATATCGAGAGAAAGAAACATAAAGAGATAGAGAAGAAATAAATAAAAAATAGACAACAAAAAATAGAAGAAGAAAAAAGAACAGGGCCACCACCACGTTTCCTTCAGGCTTGACACCATTAGTGCGAAACTACCTCAGTTTTGTTTGATAGGCATTTGTCTCTCGTTCTTTAGTTTTGCGTTTCAATGTTCCCGAAAACAATTATTGGAGTTCCAAGTGGAGGAATGTTTGCTTATACATGTCCCGAGGAGCCAGTGCTTTTTTTCGTCCTGATGTATGAATGAAATATTTCCACGTGCTGAGGCATGCCTGGCTCTGCTTCAGGCACACACACTTAAAGGATATTATCTTTCCTAGGACGGGTTTCAATCATCTGAAAAGAAGCCATATACTGGTTTCCACAAGAAGATTGGGTGAGCTATACGACTCACCAAAGCCACTAATCCATGCCAGAATGTGTGCTTTGCAACAGAAGACGCTTGAAGTTTTCTTACGAGCCTACTCTGAAAACCCCGAAAAATAAATGAAAGAATGTTTGTGCGAAAGTTCTTAACGAAATGTGAAGTGGAAGAAAAAAGAACCAACAATGTTTCTGTTCCTCGCTGGATAGAGATGCTTCCAGTACGCCACTCCGCGAGTTTACGAAGCTCCCAGCGTGTCTTTCAATTATCCGTGGCATTCAGTGCCACGTTAGATTGAATTTCCCGCAAATGGACACACGTGCACTATGCCTAGACAGGTAGGAAGCACATAATAAACTTATAAAACGAAAGCACTTCTTGCTGACAGTATTTTGGTGTGCTGGGGACCACTCTACCACAGAAAATAACGGGAAGGAGCATAGTGTAGAAATTGAAACAGTGAAATTACACGAAAACGCCTTCAAGACGGCAAAAGGTACAACAACGAAGTTCCACCCGTAAGACTGCAGGACGTACCTTGCTTCAGCAGGAAAAAAGACACGCATTTGAGACAGTTGAAAGGGGAGTGCAGTTGAAGTGCCCTCGGTGAAGCTTCATTTTTTTTCTTTTGTCACACTGCAGAGGAGAGCTACGCAGACTATAGCAGCTTTCAACTGCTTTCATTCTCAGAACAAAGAGGTCTAGCTTAGTCGAAGGAGCTTCAACGCAAGTGGCTCTACTGCAATAGTTGTCAACAATAACAAACAAAAAAAGCGTGAACTGCGAAGCGCATTCGAAAACCTCAACGCCCGTACGCGTTTAGCTCATGTTCATACTTTTTTCTTATCCTTTCCAGGGGGGAGTTGAAATACCTGGAGTACTGAAAAGTGCAGGCAAAGACTTTTCAGGTAAGTATTACAACACCGCACGTCTCATTTCGGCTTTCGTAGTCTCATATTTGTTTACCTTCTCTCGAAATAGTCCGAAGGCGGTGTGATTTTCCCCGGTGGAAGTTGCTGCTGCTTCGTTCCTCCCTACTTCTACGCTGCGCTTAGCGCATGCGCTTATGCGAGTTAACATAAAGAATATTGACTAAAGGGGCCGTGCAACTCTTCTTGAGCATGGTCAGAAAACGCTGCTGATCAGTTGTAGAAACTCCCGAGAACGTGCAAGCCGAATATTACAGCGCAGCGCGTGACCTGAAATTCGCAGTAAATTATCGAAGTAAGATAAAATTGCTTTCTCTTCTTTCGACAAATGACGCGGGAAGCTCAAAAACCACTCGCAGAAGGCCATCTACCATTCATTGGCGGATTTAAACTTGGTGTGCTTGGTCATTACATGGATCACCGCGAGAGGCCGTGACTTGTCTATACGCACACGATCACACTGAAAAAGCCGCGTATTCAAAGGAAGAAAATTAAAAGAATGCTGAAGGACACGATGCGTGCGTGACGTATTTTCTTTGCTCATGACATCCCTCCGTCCTTAGCTTTCAGCGCTTTCACCGGGACGAAAGAAGAACAAATGCGATTGCAGCGTGCGATAAATCTTAGCAACTCCGCTCGTACTGGACAGATTTTAAAAATTTCTGCCTTGTTGAATTCATGAGGCAATAAGCTTTTGAGTGAATTTATTTCATGGTCACTTTAAAAAAGTTTTTCATGGCCCCTTTAAAAATTGACTGACGTTTGCTTCTTGTAAACCTAGATAACACTGCGTGCGCTTCTCTTTATATTTTTACGTGACTGGTTCGTTACACGTGTGACCACTTTCTTGCACAAAGCACTCCAAAGTGTTCAGGAACCATTGAGATCGTTTTTGAATTGTCTGATAAGCTTGAGTGCACGATGAGAACGGAGGGGGGGGGGGGGCTGTTTTGTACGCGTCCTGTCACCGAACGGGGCCGGGACGAAACTAGAGGACGACAGGAGGGAATCGCACAGGATTGGTCGAGGCTCGCCTGACGATCAAGACGTGAGAATGGCCAGAAAAAAAACCGAGCACATAATGGCGGAAACCCCGTTATATTAGAATACACTTTATCTAGCACACTGTAGTTCTGTCAATAGACTGGATACAAGACGGTCTCCGGACGGCATAGACTGGATCGAAACGTGGGCGCAGACGCTTGAAGGGGGCTGCTTTGTGTCTAGCTCACCCCAATCTACCCTCGATAGATGGATAGATGCTATGAGTCCCCAATATAGCGGGGTGGTGAAATGTGTGCCACCAGACTCGCAAGAAAAAAAGGAAAACTTTCTTTTTATGTTGACCTAATGCCTTATCTACTTCGATTATTTCGATGTTATTGTACCAAAGAAAAACGTAAATAAATGTTCTATCACTCTGTCTCTTCAGGCTTCCATGACCTCATTTTCTCGCTATTTCGGTATTTTATCTCCCTTCTGCGTACTTGTGGGACGCCCTCTCATGGACAGTTCAAGAAACAAACCATGCAGCGTCTCGGCGAGAGCATACTGTCCCTGCAACCACACGACACTGCTGCTGTGTAGAACACAGCTTGGCAGCGGCACTTGTGCTGATAGCCCGGTCAGAGGTGTGACATGGGAGTATTAGAGGTCAGAGGTGTGACATGGGAGTAGACACGAAGCTCAGGCCGTAAGAAAGTGCCACCTCTCGTTTAGTACTTGGAATGTCCGCTAAAGGGTGGTACTTCTATATGCTAAATATATGATGAAAAAATGTGATATGGCGGTACTTGGAGTGTACACTAGATGGACAGACGCACACACAGACAGATAGATGAAAGATGGATGCACAGACGAATGCATGGACGAATGGACGCGCGGATGAACACACAGACGGAAGCGTGGATGGACGGAAGCAAGAACGAACGGAAGCTTCGCCCCACTCATTATCATGCACTCCGAGGATATGCTGTGATTTTTTTTTTCTCTGTGACCAACAGATCGTCCACCGAAAGTATAGTCAAATTGCATCAGAGCCTGTCGTCAACTCAAGTCATCAACACAAACAAATTGTTAAAGTTATCACACTCTTATACCTTAAGCTTTAAAAAAACAAGGCCTACCAATATTTGTAATCATTCACAATAATCATATATTTCATCGTGCACCAAAAAACATTCCTTATTTTCTCAGCTCGCCTTCTGGCTGTTTGCTGCCTCTCGTCCTCTCGTTCCGCCCCCCTGCCCCGCCATGGTGGTCTAGTGCCTAAGGTACTCGGCTGCTGACCCGCAGGGCGCGGGTTCGAATCCCGGCTACGGTGGCTGCATTTCCGATGGAGGCGGAAATGCTGTAGGCCCATGTGCTCAGATTTGGGTGCCCGTTAAAGAACTCCAGGTGGTCTAAATTTCCGGAGCCCTCCACTACGGCGTCTCTCATAATCATATAGTGGTTTTGGGACGTTAAACCCCACATATCAATCAATCAATCTCGTTCCGCCCCTCCTCCGTTATGCGACAAAACACTTACAATATACTCCCTCCCCCTTCCAAATACCGTTTGTTCATTCTGGAAATGACGTGGTCACAAACAATTAGTCTGGAATCTTCGATGCCACGTGTGGAAATGACGACCCGCCTTAGTGTAGATATTTCACTGACAACGAGTGACAGTGCTTTTTGCTATCAGCGTGCATTGCTGGTATTTAACTTTTCGCTTCCGGTCTACAAGTTGGTCCAAATGAAGAGATTCGTCACAAGACGCTGACCACTGCGCCGACTATTGCCTTTGTCGACGCCACGATCCCGTGATAATGACACGCGTTAAAGGCACGTTTGGTTTAGTTTCACTGAGACTATCAATGCGTAGGTGGTTGCGCGAGCTTCGATCATGGCAAGCTACCACGCTTGGTGGTAAACCTGGTAATCTGGTGTCTGTTAACTAGTGTTTAGGCAGGAATGGCCTTCGCTTAATATTTCATTGCGTGTCATCTAGTTGTCTACCAGCCGGTTGAATTCAGCCTGTCGCTTGCGCTGAAATGCATGCACAGACGGCGTAGTCGGTGCTCCGTCCATGGCAAGACACAAAGGCCAACTCCGGTGATTTTTGAGGTGAGTGAAACTCCATGAAATTCACTGGGTACGTTCATTTGCACGTTTGTGCCATTCATGCCAAATTGCAGGCTTGAGAGTTTCACAAATTCTTTTCAAATTAATTTTACAACTTGCCTCGAAACGCTCACCTCGCTTGCCAGAATTAATGGCAACATTGTGTGTGTGACGTTAATTGAGTTCTGCTATTACGTGACGTTGCGTTGAAGTTGCTATTACGTGACGTGAATGGACGACGAAGGTATATGAAACGTCCAAACATGATAATCAACACATGCGTTTCATGTAAAATATGAATACATGCTACGATCATAGCGTACTCGGGGCCGTTTCGCTACCTCCACATGCACAAATATTGGTATCACGTGACGTGAATAGTTTACGAGGGTAAATGACACTTTAAAACATAATAATCATGACATGGAAGTCATGTACGGCACAATTTAGGTCTGCCTCGTAATTTTGTGCCTGTCTTAAAGTGACATATCAACCTTCCTCATTCGTGCTTCGCATGTCATCGATTACCACTGCACGCGGGATCTGTCACTTTTTTTATCATCGTCACGAAGTACTTGATTTACTGTAGGCCAACACTTAAAGCAAAAGTTGAGCATGATGAGGGAAGTCAATGTTATGCAAGAGCAGAAACGCACTTACGTTTAAGACGGCGATGAAGACATCCGTGATAAAGAGGACAGCGATGAACGGGTTGAAGTCCTGTTCATGCAAAATAAGTGCAAAGAAGGCCACAGTTAGGCACCTTCAAGAGAAGCCATTAAGTAATACCACATTTCTAAGGCACGAAAAGCGAATATATATATTTCTCGATGTAGAAAGAGCACTTGAATTTAGTCAGGTGCAATTGCAGTTTACATGCAATGCTGAGTAATCAATTCTACTTACATACATATATTAAAGACTTTTAAAGACTGCTGTTAGAAGAACGTGTAATTGTAAAGATGAGTACGTTGCGTTTTAGGGCAGAGAAAAACAACAAGAAACTTGATAATAATAAATTTAGAAAATTGCAGCTAGGAGAGGGTATACATTTGAGCTCGGGGTTCTTGAAAAAAATACGATCAAGGCAGGCGCCCGGCGCGCGTCTGATGTTGTGGATGAAGCGTAATTTAAAATGTCGTATCTTGCAGCAGATAAATGGGGCACCTGACGGTTGCCGCGAGTGATATTTAAACTTGTCTTGAGCAGTTGTGAAATGGGATGCGTTCTTCGTCGAACAAAACAGGACCCGTAAAACTTACTATTTATTGTCTCTTTCACTGTAATATAATAACGGCTTTTTGTTTGCTGAGACAAAGAAAAAAATCTTTTGGATAATAAAATAAAAACAGTTACGCCACCGGATGCCACCAAGAACAAACTGCCGACCCGCTCTACACGTAATAAAGTCGGTTTCTTCTCTCCGTGCATTCATCGAACCTGGGTAGAGGAGAGGAAATTACTTCTAAAATGCATTTGAAATGTATCACTTGTACCGTCTCTATAGATATATATCTTCCATTGCGATAACAATTATATGGACATTCTTCGCTGAATTTTGCCGCCATGCAGATACGCATTATACTCACCGTAGATGTATGCGTATCTATATATCTGCAAACACCCCGCCGCGGTAGTCTAAGGTACTCGGTTGCTGACCCGCAGATCGCGGGATCGAATCGCGGCTGTGGCGGCTGCATTTCAGATGGAGGCGGAAATGTTGTAGACCCGCGTGCTCTGATTTGGGTGCACGTTAAAGAACCCCAGGTGGTCGAAATTTCCGTAGCCCTCCACTACGGTGTCTCTCACAAACTTATAGTGGTTTTGGGACGTTAAATTCCACAAATCGATCAATATATCTGAATACGCAAGAAAGAAAAATAACCCTGAAAAGACTCCAGCGCGCGGAATCGAGTGTGTAACCTCTGTGTCGTGAATGCGAGGTGTTAACCACTGAGCCACCGAGGAGCACACCTTGAACGCTCAAACGGCAAGCTATTTATATCTGCCACTTTCCACTAGTGATGGGCATCTCGGGGGGAACTATCGTGTTTTAAGCATTGTCAGCAACATGGCGCAATGAGCACGCGGTGGCGCGCGTTCTGATCTCCCGCGCGTACTTTGCCGCCAGAGTGGAGAAGGTGGAGGCACGCTCGCGTGCCCTTATCTCGCGGTGAGGAGGATGATCGTACGTCTTGGGTGGCGTTGGGCTTTACTAGAACGTTTCTCTTGCAGTTACCGGGCGCACAAAAGTCACTGCAATCGTTGCACACTCTCCGTTTGGGAAAATGACATGCTTTTCCGACACAGCGAAGTAACGACTGAGATGCTTTTTCGCGTTCATCTGTACCTGTGAGTACGTTTCGTGCGTCATTTGTGCGTGATAAACGCGGGGCACGTTTCGATCTGGTTGCCATTCCACGCGTGATCTTCCAATCCGTTGCTCTCGCGTTGTTTCACCTTTGCGGCAAAGCTGTAAGTTTATTTGACATGTGATACACATAGAAGTTACAGCTGTCCAAAGGTAATGGTATTATTGCTATTAGTTTTGAGAAGTAATCAAATTACTTGGAGATTCTTCTTGCGTCTTCTTCAAGCGATGTTTTTCATGGCTTCGAATTTGGATGCTGCGCAACCTTTTACAGCGAAAAGTGTTATGAGGTCACAAAAAAAGGGTCAATTTTGAGCACCGTAGTTGTCCGCTGGTGACGCCGGTGTCCGTAACCACTCTCGCGCGAAATAAGAAAAAGACATCGAATTAAATAAAGAACACCAAGGACGCAGTGAAAATTAAACCCGTGTTCTCTGCGTGGGAACCCAGTATTCTACCACCGAGTCACGTGGTCTGTTTTTTTTTTATTTCCGGTTGGACGTGCCCACAAAAGGAAATTATAAATATATTACGGTTCATGAAAAACACGACAGAACAAACGGTCATACGTCCCTCAATAACTGCTAAAGGGCATCATGCCTTAAATATTCCTGATATTAAACAGGGGTTCTACCCTTTGTAACCATGAATTAACACATTCATCTGTTCTTACTACCTTGACAAATCTTGATATATTTTCTTTAAAATACCGTCTTACTGGTCTTTTGTCAGGGTCCTCCAGTGCTTGAAGCTTTTTCGCAAAGTGACCCTAAACAGGCTTCATGTCGGGATAGGAATCGCGTTATAATAATGTAATATAGCGTTTTAGAACAGCAAATGATTAATCACGTGTCACACATTGCGTGACGAGTGAGTCGCTGAATCCTTCAATTCATAACAAAAGCTTCAGGCATAATTTTTGATCATCGTCAGCTACATAGCATTAAAGAATTGTACGAAGTTATTTGCGAGTGTGTAGCGGGCACCAACGCTTCTCTGAAGAATGACAAAGGATTGCGTAATGAATGCTTTCCTTCTATATATAAAAAAGCTATGACTTATGGCGTAGTGGGCACTATGCAAAAGTGCTTGTAGCGGTTACCCAAAGAGTGTTTAATAAAGGCTCCAGAAAGGCTGCCATTCCAGCTTTCGCTGTGACTGTCCTGCGCATTCTGCGCAGGCTTGGTGGTTTTTCAAGGCCCCGCCACACTCCAGTGCTTGTGGTTTTGACGTACACATTATATGACTTTGTTCTTTTCCTTTCCTTTTTAGGGGCGAAGCTCCTAAAGGTGTTGGTCTCTCCATCCCTTGTATGTATGTACCACTTTTGCCAGCTGCCCACTACTTCGTCCTTGCAAACATCCCACTACGCCCCATCACCGATCCTACACTTCACCGACCAAAAAGCCCTTATAAAGAAGGGGGGACGGAAGTGACGTATAGCTGCTACCACTTATGAATACTAAAGTTTGCTTGTATAAATAAATAAATATACACAGTGTTTTTCACGTATTTCATGTAGTGGGCGATATTCGCGGATGGTTTACGGTTTAGCAAACCCTGCAATGCTTTGCCCCACTCATCATCATTCACTCCGTGGATATGCTGTGATTTTTTCTTTTGGTTAACTTTAAGGGCAGTGGACATGCTATGTTTCAGTTAAAATAAGTTGGAAACAAATGAGTGAATTCCTTGAAGTTACCCACTTGGATTCATTCCTTGTATAGTGATTACAACAAAAATGTAATTTAATTAGTGTCTTTTCATTACTGTCCAGTCCGTCTCCGGGGAACGTATGAACAGTCTTCGTTAAATTTTAACAAATGATGAAGAGCTATAAGTCATTGAGGTCGTATTCTCCTCAAAGCGGAACAAATTCTATTGTGCTCACGGCACGGAATGAACTGAAAGCGCACTTCGAAAGCAAGCACTGTGACGTCTATGTACCTTTCTTTGCATATCATATTGCTTTTGAACGCCAGGTGTAGATGAGAACTCCCCGGGCCCACTAACTGTCTTTGTGTTTTTGGTTCACGTACCTCAGAATTTTACTTTGGTTTCGCTATTTTAATAGTGCCCTGTTTCAAATAAAAACTGAATAACTTGCGCAAAGCAGCTGATTTAAACCTGATCCTAAAAGCCAGTCGTTGAGCCTCCTGTTAAATGAAAACAGACGCACGTTTATCATGGCTACACTATTTTAATCGGGTCCTAGTGGAATGCTGGCTATATGCGGTTAACCAGAAGATAAGCGTCCAGTTTTGGATATATCAAGTACTTCAAGTGAGACCTGATCAAATACCGAAGTTATAACGACGGTATGGTATAACGTGGCAGCAGGAAGCACGATACCTGAATCATTGGTGAGTAATGGGAGAGACCTATGATGTGCAGCGGGCGTAGTACGGCTGATAAAGACGGTGAAAACACCGACACCCATTTAACGTTTCTATTACTCTGTCTACAATAAAGCTGCAACGGGGGCTCATTGGTACGGCTTCATTGTGTAATGCGCTGCCAGGTATGACACGAGCTGATGTAAACGAAAGACAACACAATGTGTTGGGCAAACTAATGACCTATGTTATTTCGGACATGTACATACTTATGTGCAGTATGCATTAATGAGGGATTTAAAGAACATAATTACTCGAGTACGCTATTCACACACCCTTCTGAAATGCGTATTTTGGCTTCCCACTGCACCGAGTGTAAGCGTTGTTTCAAGACACAAAAATATTGGCGCGCTCTCTTAAACTCTTAAAAACTCTAAAAACTATAAAACACTCTTAAAAACTATAATCTTGTGTAAACACATACACAATGGAAAAAAAAGAAAAGCACTGACTTTGCTGGTGCTTCAAGGACAGTTTACACGTTGTGTGTTTTCCCTATTTACTTCGAGCAATAGACGATTGTCTGTCTGTCTGTCTGTCTGTCTGTCTGTCTGTCTGTCTGTCTGTCTGTCTGTCTGTCTGTCTGTCTGTCTGTCTGTCTGTCTGTCTGTCTGTCTGTCTGTCTGTCTGTCTGTCTGTCTGTCTGTCTGTCTGTCTGTCTGTCTGTCTGTCTGTCTGTCTGTCTGTCTGTCTGTCTGTCTGTCTGTCTGTCTGTCTGTCTGTCTGTCTGTCTGTCTGTCTTTTTCCGTTCTTTCTTTCTTTCCTTTTCTTTCTTTCTTTCTTTCCTTTTTCTTTCTTTCTTTCTTTCTTTCTTCCTTCCTTCCTTTTTTTCTTTCTTTCTTTCCTTACTTGAACCTAATGCCTTATTGATCTGCTCCTCGAAAACAGACAACAAAACACGTAGAATTGGTGCATTGAAGTTGGAGCGTAAGGTATACAGTTCTTTAAAAAAGAGAAGTTCCCGCTAATCACTGTGATAAATGTAACGTATACACAGCGTAACTTCCATTATTATGATTTACTTTCCGCTTAAACATCAGCTGCCAGAAGATGCTTGCAGATTTCTGGTGTTCTGAAAGTGCAAATCACTGTCGGCGCACTGTACTTCGAGC
Source organism: Rhipicephalus annulatus (assembly GCA_013436015.1). Taxonomy (NCBI): domain Eukaryota; kingdom Metazoa; phylum Arthropoda; class Arachnida; order Ixodida; family Ixodidae; genus Rhipicephalus; species Rhipicephalus annulatus. The sequence goes on along the minus strand of WOVY01003530.1, from coordinate 212,203 downwards.
GAGTGTATTTTTTGTATGTTTGTTCACAATAGGAATCGCAGCGCTGCCGGTACGTTGTGCGCCATTTTACGGCTCAGACGAAAGTAAATGTGGCTGAGACAGAGCACAACAGCTGGCGTTTAGTTGACGTTGATGACAATCGTTAGTGGCAGCCGGGATCAAGGAGTGCGAAGCGAGCTTGGGTAACTGGAACACGATGAATGCATCCAGTGCGCACTCCGGCCGCTCGCTTCAAACGCTGGAAGCTCTGCGAGCAAAGGAGTGAGCAGCGGCTCGCCTCATGATGCGTACTTTAGTGTGAGCTGACGCGTGAGCCCGGTGATTTTGCATAAAGGAGGAGGCGTTCCCCGTGGCGAAGCGAAGTTTTAGGTTTTTGTTTTAGCTTGTCTAGGTAATTTCTTCCGCGTGCTATATCTGAGAGAAGCTCAGTTGTAAAAATTATAGCGAGAAGTTTGACGGCATTACGTTGGAACTTGCATAACTCGGTATGTACCCAGAAAAAACCAGCTTTGCGGATTAGATGATTGGGCATAACATCCACTGAGCGATTCCGCAGGTACAGTAATGCAGAGCACAACTTTTGAAATTCGTAGTTCCAAGTCTGCTGTGTTCGTGTGCACGCTCCTCACAAAGCCAGGAGTCAGCGCAGCCCGCGTATTCCTTACATGATCTTTTCACTCATGAATTCGTCACGTAAGCGTTTGACGCCTTAGACAGCACTACAAAACGAAAAAGGAATGAAAGAGAGAACGAAGGAAGACAGAAAAGAACCAACAATGAAAAGCAAACAAAATGAAATGCTAGAGCTCATCTGCATCATCACTGAGGATTAACGGCTTTTTCATGTGCAAGCGGTTTAACTATGCATATTTTCGCTGTTGGTAAGAAACAATGCGCTATCGACCACTGCTATGGATCGCAATATTCACAGAGTAAGAGCTACCGTGTCAACATCCGTGTTAGGTGAAATGAAAGAAAAAAAAAGTTCACTGATGCCCAAGTGATAAGCCTTTGGTGGTCGTCTACGAATTTACAGTAGCTATCTTGATGTGCCATTGTTGTCAGCAATGCGCTTCATATGTGGCACGAGAGATAAAAGCAGAAGCCGGAAACAAAAGCAGAGCTCACTAGGACTCAAACACGAAAAATGTTTTGCCTTAAGACTTACTCGGACTCACTGTAAGCTTTCTCGACAGGACTCACTCGGGCTCAATCTCGCTAAAATATTGCTCACTGGACTCGCTTAAAGTCATTCTCTGTGAGTCTGAGTGAGTCGACTGATGAGTCCATTTGCACATAACTTTTCCGACCATAGTTTCTTCTTTTTTTCGACCATAGATTATCGATGATAGTGGTTTTAAACAATTTGGGGGTCATTTTCATTTACTCACTGTTTTGTCTTTAATACGAATGATATCTAAATTGCGTACTAACCCGTTTCGAAAGTGACATGTGTTGTTGCCTGCGAGGAACTTGAAGCCTGGGTTTATGGAGTCGCCCGGTCTGGCGATCTAGAATTCAAATATGGGTTTTATCCTACATATTGGAATAAAGTCAGGGCAGCTTCATACCACTGTTGCTAAGCCCGGAAGAAGCGTGAAGCAGGGTGGCTTGCCTTGTCCGTCTTTATTTTTTTTTCTTTATTCCCCCGTCGTTTGTTTCTCTTTTCTCTGCTTTTCTGTGATTTCTTCTGTCTATTTTTGTCTTTATTATTCCTTTCACTCTTTCTGTCTATCTTTGTCTTTCTTCCCTTTCTCTATTCTTTACGTCTCGCCTTTTGTTTGTTTGTGTCTTTTTCTTTCTCTCTCTATTTCTTTCTCGCCCTTTCTTTCATTCTCTCTATTTCTCGTTTTCCTTATTTTTCTGCCTTGCTCTTTTTTTTTTCTTGTCTCTTTTTCAGCGTCTTTTTCTCTTTTCATTTTTTTCTCCCTTTGCGTTTTTCTGTCTCTATCTCTCTATATCTTTCTGTACTCGCCCCTTCACCTATCAGAGTTATTGCGTACCATGCCAGACAAATCGGAACAGGTGTTTTTAAAGCGAAACAGAAGATGACGAATGCTTACATTAGGGTTATAAGAAGTACTGCTCATAAATTAGGGATATTTTTAGATAAATGTAAGTTAAGCAATTTTTTTTTTCACAGAGTTGCAAACATCACAATTTATTGTTGTGGAATATTGCAATTTCTTAGAATTTGTACGAAGACATCAACTGCTGAAGTAATAAACGTGACGGCGTCATCAAGTTCCCGTTTCTTAACGCAATAAGTATGGCTAGATTTCATGCCACGTGCGACGAGCAAAATAATTTTTTTTTCTTCTCATGCATTGAAGAAAAAAAAGACTTGGAAGAGATTTGAGCTTCTGTTTCAAAAGCGGAACGCGATAGCGTATTCGAGCCCTGTGCGCATCGCCTTCCTCATGACTAGCCTAGCTTCGGTTCTCGATGCATGCCTCTACCGTGACGTAAGGAAACGAACGACTGTGCTTGTAACGAATGTGCTTGTAAGTATGCTGTGATGTCCACTGATAGTACAGTTGTTAAGAGCCCACTACGCCGGAATTTATCGTTTTGCGAATCAGTCAAGTGCTCACTATACTCGTTCGCAGAGAAACACGCGAACTTGAGCCGTTACTCCTTTTGTTGAAGCTTTTGCAGCTGATGATAGTTGAACAAGTCTCAGCGCTCCCTAATTGGTTCACCTTTAAAACACCCATTCGTTGCGCAATGTACATGTTTTAACGCCTAGCCCGAGTCTACGCTGCTGGCACGAAATGTCACACGCGTTAGAGCCCCCCCCCCCCCCCCCCCAGACTTGATGACATTCAAGTAGTGCTCCTTTTTTCCTAGGCATTTTCAAGCAATAGCGTAGCTTTGTGGTAGAACACCTTCTTTCCTCGTAGACAGCATGGGTTTGTATGTCTCTAGAACAGAAGTTCTTTCATTTTATTTGCCTCTCTATTTACCGTAAAAGACAAAATGATACTTCGCTCACAAACAATGACGCCGACACCGACGTCGACGTCGAAAATTCAGCAAAACGAGAATTTTCACGCTACCACGTTATTAAGGACCTTCAAAATTGCAGGAGTGCATGACCATTAAATACAGGACGGTAATTAACCGAATGGTCAATTTTTCTTCAGATCAATAATTTTAGATTAGCTCGAACTTCTGTAAAAGGACTTCCCCCGAGACAAAGCTTCATTTTAAGCGGCGCGATATTTAACTCATCGTGCGCCGCAGATTTTTCAGAAGGTGACTGTCACTACAAACATACAAATAACTATCATGTAAACAATTCTTCTCTGGAATATCATATCAATATTCTTCTGGAATACTATTTAATTGTGTATAATCGCTACAAACGTGGTCAAGCTATTATAAAGTTCATTGTTTTCGCTCTTTTTTTGTAGGCCGGAAGATATTGTTCGCACAACAGATTCAACGCGTCAAATTGCACAGGAGCACAAAGAGACCAAGGAAGTCTGCTTTACTAGCATAAATGGATATATATAAACTGATCCAGCTGCGAGCACATTTGCAGGGAGTCATGCCTGTACAGCTCATTATAATTTTATGTCTTTTGCTTTGATTTCGCAAGCCACTGTGACAAGAAAAAAAAGGCATTCTTCATCCATGTTGTTAGCCCTGTTTTCTTTTTGTGTGTTTTTGAAAGCGGCCCCCCACAAGTGTGGGCGAAAAAGATTGCGAGTTCCAAAGCATCACGTTCCAGTGTCAAGTAACAAGACTCTGAGAGGGCTTGCTGGTACCACATCGTTACTTTCCAGAGAGCTATAGTGATATGAACCAGAGAAAGGTGAAAACAGGCGGAAACTTTTACGCGTATATATATACATATATATATATATATATATATATATATATATATATATATATATATATATATATATATATATATATATATAAGGGAAAGAAGTGTATACCTAAGGGCTCGTTTTTTCGTGTTTTAACACAATATTAATGAGATCTAACAGACAGTAATGCCAAGGAATGTACAGGGGAAGTTATTAGAACCAATGGAATGTAAATAAGAAGAAAGAAAAGTGGATGAAAAAATAACCAGCCGTGAGCAGGTTATTCATGATGATAATATATGAAAAATGAAAATGTATAAAAAATAACCAGCCGAGCTCACGGCTGGTTATTTTATTATCCACTTTTCTTTCTTCTTATTTACATTCCATTGGTTCTAATAATTTCCCCTGTACATTCCTTGGCGTTACTGTCTGTTAAATCTCATATATATATGTACAGGCAGGCATGGTGGTTGAGTGGCCGTAGCGTTGCATATAGTCCAGTAGATCCTCCGTGAGCGGTCACAACGTGGTTTATTTCGACGTTTCGGCCTAGAGTCTGATGAATCCTGATGAAGGCCAGACTCTAGGCCGAAACGTCGAAATAAACCACGTTGTGACCGCTCACGGAGGATCTACTGGACTATATATATATATATATATATATATATATATATATATATATATATATATATATATATATATATATATATATATATATATATATATATATATATATATATATATATATATATATATTGACGCGATAGATTTATAAAGGGCGTACACGATGAAAACGAGGTATATATTATATGAGGGTGCATCTATCTAGTTTTACTGTAATATAAAACTTCTGTTTTCCATTATATAACGCAATACCATTATTTCACCAAAGCAAAATGGTCCCACCAATCGAGAAAGTCTTGCTCACCGGGCGCAGGTGACGCTGACGCATGCAGCCTCCTCAGGCTACAAAACTTTGCCTCACCCGCCATATTCACATCACCTCAGACTAAGCGACTTCTTCCTCTTATGTTCTTACGAAGAGTATACTTCGCGAGGACGTTTCAAGGACGAAGAAGACGTCATTGCTCAAGTCAACTCTTTCTCAAGCCTGAAAATTTGAAGATGAGGAGTTTCACTTTAACAATCTGCGCCGGCTCATGCATCGTGCACATGCAGAAGAGTGCACCCTTCCGTAGGAGATTGTACACAGAAATAATTTTTTTCTTAAGAACGTGTTCATTTGTGTTTTCTGCTTCGTGCTTAAAAACGAACTGTATGAACAGTCCTTGTTTGTGTATATAGTACATACAACGTTATAAGATATAGTTCTTGTTTTTTATCTGCCTCATTCCTTTTAAGTTTCCACACACACACACGTGTGTATACTCTTTTCGCTTTGTCGTGATGCATCAGTATAGCACAGCAAAACAGCAGACTCGTATACAGTTGCCCTTAATGTCATTTCTAAAGCGGTAAGTGTTTTCGGCGAGCTTGTTGAACCGAGCAACGCTGTACCCTGCGTTTAGGAACGAGGCAGAGGGTGTTACGTAAACGAAGCTCCGGCCAGTCCACTCAGATCTGCGTGGGCTTTCATGCACGCCTTCCGCAACGCGGGTGCCTAGTTTCTGGGCCGCCGGGTTTTTCTTTTCGTTTTTTTTTTTCTCGAAAGCAGGCGACTACGGATGAAGAGGCAAGCAAGCGAAAACACGAGAGGATGTCTTGCGAGTAAAGCAATTTGTGCCAGGTTACAAGCCACGAGTCTGGAGAAAGTCGAGACGAGCCGTTGTCCGCGAATAAGGTATCCGGCTGTCCCGAAACCCCACGCGCTTTCGTGGGCTGCTGCGGTGCATCGTTTCATTAGGGACAGCGCAAGCAGGCTCGGACAAAGGTGGCCCTGGGTGTGGACAAGCGGAATCGCGTATGAGGGAGACAGCGCCACACGGGTGGCTGACAAGATGGCGGTCACCGTAAAACACCGGCAATAAGCTGAAACCGGAGATCAAACTACTCGACGAAGGAAAATAAGCGATACGCGAGAAAACAAGGAAAAAAAAGATAACGGGATGTGTAGGTTAAGGAGAAGAAGAGAATGTAATAATAGACCAGCAAAACCTGGGTATGCGTGGATCATGCCGTACTTCATCATTCCCCGTTCACAATTTTGACACTCTGCCCATTCCCGCAGGAGGTGGTGAAGACGTCGTTACGAATGATTCGTTTGCCCGAAATAAATACTTAATGTTTAGATTTTTTTGTCATATGGCATTGCTTGATGGAACTCGTTGCCTGAAGTATTGTAACCGGGACGCAATGCATAACGAAGTGGCTGGTGTTACGTCCATTGTTCTGCCCACGCATGGGTGCACTATGTGTTTCGCTCCTTCCGCGTAACGTCCGTTCATTCCTCAGTGTAGAGCAGAAAACAGTATATTTCGCGCAGTACCTTCCTCCCGTGTTTCCCTTTCTTACATTTTAGCCTTCGTTGTGTAAAGAAAGTCGGTAGCCACTATTTTATAGAACGTACTATGATAGCTTTCCATGGTCACCATCGGTAGTGCAGTGATTAAGGTGCTTGGCTGCTGACCAAAAGGTCGTGTGTTTGATACCAGCCGTGGCGGTCGCATTTTAATGGAGGCGAAATGCAGAACGCACGTGTACTGTGCGATTCCTATGCACATTAAAGGACGCCAGATGGGCGAAAATTCCGTAGCCCTCCTATAAGACGTTATTCATTATCGTACCGCGGTTTTGGAATGTTACGCCCCAAAACATTACTGTTATTATTAAAGCTTGACAAGTTCACCGATGATGTTGAAAAGCATCAAAATTTTCTAAGCGGTTGTCAGCCGTTGTTTTTTTTTCCTTTCTTGGACTGAGTCATTGTGTGTGGCCAATCCTCTTCGCAGGTGAGGCTTCCAGCTACACTTGGAGGCAGCCCCAACAAAAAGCCACAATAGCATCACATTTTTTATTGATATAAAAAGGCGAGACGTTTCCAAACAATCGTGCTCTGATAGCCGGCATGGCATACATTGAAAACATATTCTAGCTTTGCTTTATTTGTGGTGCATCGTACGACACTCATTCGTCCAATTGCGTGATTGCGCCACACAATGCTTGAATAAAGTTTTGATTACGTGCTCTTGTTTGATTAGCGAATTAATCTTGTTTGTTTATGTGCTAGTAACGACCCATGTCGCGTATGGCAAATTTGATGTGGTCGTATAGCAAAGCGGGTGCAGAATCCAGTCAGGGGGCAGGCAACTTCCTTTAGTCCTGACCCGGACGCAATGTATTGCCCGAATGAGTCAATTATTGTAGCTACCTCGCAAATGAAATGCATTCATGGTTCATAAATGTGTGTGAAACAGCCTTCAGGAATAGAGGGCAACTCCGCACGTTACTACAGACCATTGAATAATCTCGTTGGTCATGTGACGGCAATAGAACAACGCCCTCCCCCCTACCCACCCATGGATGCCTCCCTCTGCATAAAGTTCAGCGGAAGCTTTTGGAAGCCGTCCGCCCGTTCTTTCTTGTGACGCATGACAAGCATGCGTGATCAATTCTTTTCATTTTGAGCGTTTCCAACAGCGAGAGCGGCAATAACAGCGTGTAGCCGACAAGCGCGAAATCTTGACAGGACGAAATGCCACGGGACAGCACCTTTCAGTTCATAGAATTATGGCTGACATTCGCCAATCAACATACACGCTGGATGTCTGAGCCACGAGCACAAAAGCCATTGTTGCAGTTCACATCATCGCTCACAAAATTATTGAAAAAAGCATTGCTCAAACATGTGTTTCCAATGCCTTGGAAAAATTATGTCCACACATTGTAGCTGAAAGTATCGTGGCGCAGATACATCGGCTCAAAGCAGCAAGTTATCCCAAAAAACTGCTTACATCAGTAGCGGAAACAATCTACGGGAGAAAGAAAAACTGCAGGACAAATTATCCCCAGGCCGACGCGAAAGCTGGTCGGTGCAAGAAGATTCCAGTCATACCCTACATGCAAAATATATAAGATCACCCCATGAAAATAGGCCAACATTGCTGTGTTCAAGCGGGTTTTTCAACACCCCTTATACTGTCATATCTTTCGCCTATCACCTGTCCTGTGATGAAAAATAAACGCCAGGGTACTATAAAACATCGCAAACGATACGTATATTGCATCAACAATGTCATCAATAGTATTTCGCTTTCATGCACGGTATGCTATGTAGGCCAAACAGGAAAGTCTTTAAATAACCACCTGTGTGAGCACAAGAATAATGTGCGTACAGCTAAAGCAGGTTTTTTTTTTTTGGTCATTCGCTGCCGTGCCTGTGGATGCACCGCTTTGTTTGAAGAAACCACAATCATCGGTAGATATCAGGACGAGCACACTCGCGAAATCATCGAAGCCGACCCTATTGCACAAGATCATGCATCAGCATGGCATCTGTCTGTTTATCGACAGTTATCTTTTTTGAAAGAGCGCGTGTGATTATTCCTAAAAAATTTTATCATGCTGTACTATTTTTTCCATATTTCTTTTTCGTATACTTTTTTCCTTTCCTGTTAAGTAAAAATTCAATCGCTAGTTAGCGTTTCTATGTGTCCTTTCTTCTATGTCCCCATGTTTAATATTGCACCGTTCATACTTAATTATGGAAGACCAACTAGCCCAAAGCTTCCCTCTATTAAGCTTAGTGCTGGCACTGTACACATGCTTTTACGCAACGAGTAGATATCGCCTGTAGGAAGGCTAGGTAAAAACCACTTCCTTGTCTTTGAACGCAGGTTAGTCTTTTAAGCTTTGCTCTTGTTTGTGTTCGGCCTTTTTTCGTAGTACCTTTCTTTCTATTATTTTTCAATTGCATTTCACTGAGCTCGGTATAGCCAGATTGCCAAAGGACTGGCTGAACCCCCTGTCGAAAGCCAGCTTTGTTCTTCCTTTCCACACGTAACCGAAAAAATAGGCAAGTAGGTAGGCGAAAGCTCTTTTAATCATAAACTATTGGCGGAGTGCTCTATCCTGAAACAACAGCCCATACTCACCGATTCTGCCGTTAGATAGAAGAGAACAATGATGTCCAGCAAAGTGGATAACGAGATGGACACCAGCCAAGGAAGCAGCAGAGTCCTGTTGTCCTGCGAGCGAGAGAAAGCAATCGGGATATCTATAGGTTAGAAAGGGAAAGGAATCGCACTCGGTGCACGAGAAGGCAAGCACGTCACATCCCGGGAGATGACTGTGTGCACAAGACGAGTCGCTACCGAGGATGAACGACGCCGTTGACGCCGAAACTCACACATGAGGACTGTTTGCACATCTCTGCCGCCTTACATGAGCACCCGGGCGTGGTGCGAGAAATACATGCTGTTATGTACACAACTTCCGTCCTTTCCTGACTATTTATTTGTCCGAAAGTTGCTATATACTTGCGCGAGGGTGAGCTACAGCTACACGAATTTGTTTTCGGACACTGCGCAGCTCTACACGAGGAATAAATAGCACGAATATGAGTCTCGTGTTTTTTCCCACGAAAATATTGACACAAGTTTTGCAGTTACAACTTGATGATCTAGATTTCATTCGTGTAGTCAAGAAATCGGGCGTAACGAAAAAGAAAAAAAATATTGATCGAGGTGGGCGAAAATGGTCCATATTTACAACTCAGTGACCGAGTATGGTGGTTATGAAGGATGTCGCACTGGAGGAATCTCAGCTATTTTCAACTGATCTAGGAGGCCCCAAATTCACGCACTCATCATACACTGCGACTTCCGTAAAAGAAAATGGCAAGACCTGCGTGAGTAGCGCCACACATCAACAGCGAAAGCTGGGAGAGCGGCATTTATAGAAAGCCTTTTAACGCTATCCCGTTAAAGATCTCGTTTTTTTTTTTCAGAAATTGCGGCGTCGGCGTTGGCGTCAGCACCGTTGGTTGTGAGCGAAAAGTTTTCATTTTCTGCGTGAACAAAAAATCGAACCCTGTCGTTTGCGCAGCAAGTGGATGTTCTACCATACGACCACGCAGCTGCTTGTGAATACGGTGAAAATAACTTTCTCTTCTTGTAAATGCCGTGAAAGTAAGTTTCATGCTTCACAAACACACGCGTACTGAACAACTGCTTAACAATAAACCGGGAACTATTGAACGCTTGGTACAAGCGAACATTGTCATCAGGCTTCGAGACATGTTATCATGATGATTTTATGGTTTGAAGCTGGTGACCCACTACGCATATATTCTGAAGGTCACGTAGTGGGTGAATAACAAGTTCGGAAAGATTTTATGCACAAAGTTCTTGAAGTGCGCCCTAGGGACAAGATATCGCTAACGTGTTTAACTTTTAAAGGTGATGCCTAAAGATCCCCTCATTTTTTTCGAACAATTTTAGGATAAATACTACAAGTTCCGCTACATGGTATGCCCACTACGCCATAATAATATTTGTGTTGTGGGGAAGCACTCACTAGGCCATTATTCATAAAAGCATGGTACTCGCTACACTCTTGTGAGACATTATTTGCACATTGTTGACACCGTGGCGATGACGACGAAGAATTATGCCAAGGGCTTATGTAATGGGTTGGAGCACTCAGCGATCTGCGTTTTAAACAATTCATATTGTGTGACGTCTGGTTGTTACTTTACTCTCTTAACGCTTTATTACACATCTTAGCGCAACTCCTTACGCGACGTGAAGCCGGCATAGCGTCAGTTTGCAATGGAGTTTGAAGCACTGAAGTAGCTCAGTGGTAGAGTATTGGGATGCCACGCAGAAAGCTCGGGTTTGATTCCCATTCTGTCATGGGCATCTTTTATTTTCGCGTGATACTGGTTACGAAAAACGGCGGTGACGAACAACTACGGCCCCATACTCAGCTATTGTACTCTGATAACAGTTTTCGCTGTAGAAAACCTGTAGCCATACAAAAGTGCTGAACATGTTGCCTTTTAAGTGGATGTCTTGCGTTAGCTACTCCTTCGGAAAAAAAATGCTTCGAATTCAGTTTCTAATTACTTAAAGTGCAACAGCACCATAGATCACGAGTGTTGGTACACGCTGGTCGCCTCGAAATGTGAGATTAACTGCATTTCGTGGGCAATCGAAACTCGCTTTTGTGGAAGTAATTCCATAAGAGCGAGAATGTTTTTCATATCAAGACGGATAGTAATTTTCTTAAAGCAAAGCGAGGCCCATTTGTAGAAGAGCTCACTAATGCCTTTAGTGGGCTTTGTAATCCACCTGTAAAGTTGACAGAACTATTTTACACGTACATGATAGTACGGTAAAAAAATACCAATGAAATTTAAGCGCTGAAGGTACGCTCATTTTGGTTTATTAGCGCTACATTTAATGCCACTAGATCCTTAATTTGTTTCCTTTGGGCAGAAACGATCGGAATGTTTACGCTTCAAAGACGGCCTCTATAAACAAAAAATAAACAGAGTACGAAAGCCCCTGAATTAAACAACATGTGAACGAGACAGAGTCATACTGCGTTGATTATTCCAATCTTTCCTTAAGAAAAGAGGCGTTAACATTTGTCGACTGCGTGTGCATTATTTGTGTAATTTGTCTCGAATGACTGCAAGAGAGAAGCATATAATGGGGTTGTTAAACTCACCCACACGAAGCTGTAATTCTTGAACTTTCACCCAACGAGACCAGACTAATTATGTGGAGCATTCTCATTTGAAGGAAAGACCAAGGTAGATGAAAAGAAAGAGGAAAAACAATCGCACACACAGCAGTGCAGTGCACGTTAGCGTATACGGAAGACTAGAGGCCGGTTAGACTCTCTGCCTTCATGTTAATAAGCACCAATCGCATAATATTGTTTGCCTTGATTTTAGCCCTTCAAATTGTCTGATCTTCGCTTCCCGTTGTCTACGAGTCTATAACATCTGCCAACAGCGTACAGCATTGTATCACATCATATAACGCCGTTAACATCGCCGCCAAGAGCAACACAACACTCTTGAAAACGTTTCGTGGCGACAGTTGATTCATTTGCATTCACCTGTTCTCAAGTTGGCCTCCTCTTGCCTCTAATACTTCATTTTAACGTATTACGCCTTTTTTTGTTCTTCGAAGAATAGAAGATAACGTTTAATAAGGTGAGATTGTTGGCTAGTTGGTTTAACTTTTTCAAAAAAAAAAACAGCGTGGCAAAAACGAGGACGAAGCAGTGAGTGAGAAAAGTTTACGAGGCAAATCGCCGAGGTGCATAATATTGTAACGTCAAAAGAAAACTACATCAGCGCACCATAAATTTTATTATCTGACAGAAATTTCACATCTATCGACTAACTTGTCATAATTGTTCTGCTTATGCCATGCACTAGCAGAATCATGCTATAATGACCATACCATTTTAATTTTTATGTTATTTTAAATGCGAAGCATTTCTTATCGAACTTCAGCAATTTTGAGCTTATCTATCTATCTATCCATCTAGCCGATTACGTTTGGGTGCTCTCGTGGTCACGCTCTCAACTTGCCGTGAACCAAAATTGGCATGGGAGGGTAAGATGTTTTGACGAATATGACGCACTGATTAAGGGATGTATAATGTCACAATACCGTCGGGTACGTCGTCAAACATTTCCCGCCAGACAGTGGGCACATACCCTCGGGCGGGTGTGTGCCGCTGGTATGCGGGTATGTGCCACCGGTGATTTACACTTAGCATTTACCCAGGAACGACGAAAACACACATGGGGAATTTTAGCGCGTGAGCGTTAAGAAATACCCGACATCGGTAGCATTGACCCGACAAATGCAAAGTATTAATGTCAGGGTCCCAGCTGGAATCAAACCCAAGCATTATGTGTGGCAATGAAGCATTTTACCACAGCACTACGCCAGGTCTCGAAACTTATTTTCAAATAGACGCTAATCTTCGTGAAACGTCAATAGTAGTTGCAGTGCTGCCTATACCCAATTTTATAAACATTACATATGTACCCCTTGGATACAGGCGTCACGTCGGGTTAACGTCAATTGTGGTTAGTCGCCATGCACTAAAGTTGATTTATGTAGCAGTGTCCAGCTAGGGTCAGCATCCTTGCGAGCATCAGCGCTTTATATCAGCTTCTGGTGTTGCTAATGCACATATGTCTGTGCGTGCAACGTTTGTACATATATTTAGCGTCATTTCATGACGAGTCACTCAATCAAAAAATTGCAACATGGTTAGCTTCCCTCCGCATGCTTCGCATAACATCGATTCTCAGGTACGTGGGATCTGGCGATTTTTTTTTGTGTGTGTGTGATTATATTTTGTTTAGGATGAGGTGTTCTTACGTATGTATTTATATACTTCTTTTCACCAGAAATAATTTCATCTGACGTTAGCGCTTTGTGTGGTGTGGTGCTCGTTCTTTTTTCTTTTTCAACCATGCAGTTTCCCGATTGAACGAAATAGCAATTTCGTAGTAATTCTTTACATGTTGACATATTGCCAGCAGAGTATTTGTTTATTAGTAAAAAAAAAAGTCGCAGCTTTGCTGCAAAGCCGAAGCAACGAACGCAAAAGAAGCTAATTAGAAGGTCACACGCAGAATGACAAGCAAACCGAAAAACGCCCCGTGTTTCTCACGCACAAATGACGCACGAAACGTACTCACAGGTACGAATAAACGAATAAACATCTCAGTTGTTACTTTGCCGCGTCTGAAAAGCACGCCTTTTTTGCAAAGGGAGGCTGTGCAACGATTGCTGTGACCTTTGTGCGCACGGTAACTACAACAGAATCGTTGCGACTAAACCCAAAGGCTAGCCAAGACGTACGAATCTCCCCACTGCAAGATAAGGGTGCGCGATCGAGCGTACACCTTTTTATTCTCTACGTGGGCCAAAGTACGCGTGAGAGATGAGAGCCGCCGCGCGCTCACCTCATGAGCCATCTTGCTGATAAAGCTCCGGCGTAACTCAGAGGTAAAATAGTGCGCTGGCACTCCATCTTGATGATAATGCTGAAAACACGATAGTTCCTCTCTCCCCCGAGATGCCCGCCAACAACGCGGTAAGTGGTAGATATGAATACCTTGCCGTTTGAACGTTGAACGAGGCCCCTCTCAGTGGCTCAGTAGTTAATGACTCACATACATGACGCGGAGGTCCCACGTTCGATTCAGCGCGCCAGGGTCTTTTTTGTGATTTTTTTCTTTCTTGCATTTTTATATATATAGATACGTTTACATATACAGTGCATGACATCGCCGGCGGCGAAATCAAGCCGAAAGTGTTCATATAATTGCTATCGCAATAAAATGCGTCTCGCTTTGGTGCCATTCGTTCGCTGTTTCAGAATATTCTTTAGAATTGGTGCAGCCATGTCCTAGTGGGGCGAAGATTAAGCAGCGGTCTGGTGGCGTTGCCCTCATTCCCCTCTCTCACCTCTTGCTGTACTATGCCGTCCCTTCTCATCTCCTCAGTATCCCCTCGTATTCTTCGCTTACCCTTTGAAATGGACCTTTTTGAAGCATACACGATGAGGTGCAAAAGTGCGGATTGTGTCAGTGACCCTTCGCTCACCCTAAAAGACAAAGAAGCCAAATATCTCGGTCAAGAATCAGAGGCCTTTGATATCATATATAAGTCTTCCTCCTTCCTTGATTCCCATTCCTTCTTTTTATCGCCCTCTTTCAGATAATATAATGCACAATAAGCCAACTGTTGGCAGTTAGCCCACTTGCTTGCTCTCGCCCCACATGTTTGCGTTCATTAAGCGCTATGTATTTTAATGGATATGTACCTACAAGCTCACTTGAACAACCTCTGAAGTACCTTTCTCATCTGCACTAAACATAGCTGTGCTTGTTTTGTTTTTTCTCTATGTCCGTTTCGTTCGATCTCACTGAACCAGATTAGGAATAAGAGAGAAAAAGTCTTCTCTATGGCACGAGCGCACACTCAAATGGCCATGCTATATGTCGTTTCGCGTCCGTCCATACAATCAATAGTAGTATGTGTGGTTTTACGCCCCAAATCACCCTGCGAACTACCAGACGTTGTAGTAAAGAACTCTTGAAATTTGGACCATCTGGTGTTCTGCGTTAATATTGTCATCAAGGCATTCGAAGAACAAGGGGAAGAAGACTTCTTTTTGGCGTGAGCACATGGCTATGCTACACGTGGTTTTCCCTGCGTTACGCTAAAGTACGACAGTGTATACGACGATGACAACATACGACAGCCCGGCCTTCTAAGGCACTCCTAACTTGATCGAGCGGTATTAGAACCCATCGTTCAGAAATTTTCAACAGTGCAAAAGAACACGAACGAATGAAAATAGAGCTGATATGGACAAACGCTGACTTTAAGATGTTTTTTTTTAATTTAAAGACACATATATGTAGTGAAAAATTCCGCTGCTCAAAAGGCCATGTGACAACCACCGCGCACGAACACACACTGCCAATTTCCTTACCTGTCAGCTTTCATGCGGGGTGGTTGTAATGTGTTCTTTTTCCAATGCAATTTACTTTTACCCCCCTCCCCCAAGTATGTGATATAAAAAGCAGTTGGAAGCCAGTGATTGTCCACGTCAGCTGTTTCTGTCCACTCGTGTTTCTTACCAAGCTGTTGATATTTTCTTTACGATGAAATTCCAACTTGGCTAAACACTCGTGGTAATTAAACCCTGGCACAATGCGTGGCAGTCGATTGTAATGCGATTGGGCTGAGCCAAACGCACGAATGAATAACGAAAGAAAACGACAGATAGTCAAGTGTTCTATCATAGTGCTACGCGGACGCTTGCAACTCATTTTCGAGAAGATTCTACGCAGGCGTCATGTTGGACGCAAAATCATGTTAACATATGCGATTTAGCGTGAATAAAAGTAAAAAATAAAACCCAAACGTCACACAATGTCAATTGCGCAATGAGTGGGCAGGTTAGAGCATACCAGCCATTACAAACAGACCAGCCACAATGCTTTGTCATCTTCAGTGACAGCATCGACTAAATGTACATACTGCATTGCAGATGTATGCAGTAAGTAGATCGATTCTTTGCAGAGAGCTGAACAGATGCATAACGCGGGCTTTCCTGCTTCGTGAAATTATGATGACTTATAGCATAGTGTTTAATTTGCAACTGTACTTGAAGTAGTCACCGCGAGAGAGTTTACAACGGGCTTAAAAAAAGAAAAGGCCACCAGTTTTTGTTGTGAATATGCTGCATGCACTGCGTAAACCTGGCGTTTTTATTTATTTGTTTGTTTTTCTTTTTGTTTACAGTACCTTACAGAGCTTTCGAGTGGCATTGCGTAAGGGGGTGGTACAGAAAATTATGGACGACGGGAATTTCGATGGGATGCGAAGGAGCAGCGGTGTACACGGCGTTGAGTGCTGGAAGAACGGTCTGAAGCGAAACTTGGTGTAGCGTTTACTAGAGCAAACGTTTGTTTGAAAAGCAAAAACACGCGAGTTGGTTTCGGTTTGTGCAAGTTTCATCAATGATAAAGACTGTTCACTCGATGTTTGCTCGAACGATGTGAGCGGGGCAGAGGGAGGAGCGAGAGAGAGACATTACGCGCGGCGAGCGGTGACAGGTTAGAGAGAAAATGACGTCAACGCACGCGCACTGCTGGAGAAGGCGTGACGTACTTG
This sequence comes from Rhipicephalus annulatus, assembly GCA_013436015.1. NCBI lineage: Eukaryota > Metazoa > Arthropoda > Arachnida > Ixodida > Ixodidae > Rhipicephalus > Rhipicephalus annulatus. The sequence goes on along the minus strand of WOVY01003530.1, from coordinate 195,753 downwards.
GCACCGTCCCAACACCTGCGGCCAGGGGAGCGCGGTGTGAACGGAGGGACATCGTTACACACGCTAGTCAAATAGCTGTTTTGGGGAACTGACTGGATTCTCAGAGAAGGAAAACGCACGAAGGGGAGACAAAGTTATGTGGGGCCACGTGATAAAAAAGTCCGCAGGTATATAACGTGGCAGCAGAAAGCACAAGACCGTGTTGATTGGTGGATCATGGTGGAGGCCTTTGCCCTGTCGTGGGCGTAGTGAGGCTGCTGCTGCTGCTGCTGCTGCTGCTGCTGCTGATGATGATGATCATATTGATGTCACATACATTACGATCTGTGACGTCATGACGACGTCATACGGTGATGTCATGCTGTGATGATTATTTCTTGCGTAACAGCCCTGACTCAGCGGGACGGTCGCCACTGATGGTCAAGTTTCTTGTTTGATGTAGGATCAAGTCATTCGCGTTAAAAAAAACGAAATGCATTATAGAATATTCGATCCAGATTTTCACATCCACGGTTGTCACCTTAGCTTAAAGGTGTACCATATTGAGACAATATGTTTTGCAGGAGATAATATTATTCGCTCACTGCAATAGCAGAGACTGACCCAGAACTGTGCCAAATTCCCACCCGGGAGCAGGCAGCCAAATAAACATGCAAATCCCAAATTCGGAGAAATACTCGCGATTTACTTCCACATATAGCCGAGAGACGTCGTTCAGGGCGCCAACAAAACTCTCTCGAGGAATGTGGCGGAAGAGATATGTGAGCAGAGGGACGGTGCGGCCATATTCAACGATAAGAGTTGGTTCCGGCTTGAAATGAGGGCCGCCACCATTCGGCTTCCAGTGCGGCTGCACAAAGCAAACTTTCCATCTCTCGCCGTCGAATAGCACACAAATGAAGAAAACGAGTTTAGTAAAAAAGAAAAGAAAGTGATGAGAACGCATGCAACATAATCTTCACGGTGCCGAAGAAAATACAACACACCGAAAGGTCAACAATAGAACCCCGGGGAGGGAAGAGCAATGCGGCGCTCAATAGGACTGCGGCCAGCAAAATGGATGTCGGCGACTGTGGCTCCACTGGCTCGGGACACAATAGGCACGCGCCGCAGCGTGCTTGCGAAGGCGAACCACGCTGTGCATTGGGCTCGCTGTGAGAAAACCAAGATTAAATACGGCAAGGACCAGTGTGGACACCACGTTCCAGCGCTGACCGTTGACCCCTTTCTTTAAATGAAAGAGGTGATGACGCCGACAGTCAGCGCCCACAATTTATCGCCAATAGAAGACAGCTCGTCCACTTTTTCTTATGAAGCAGGGACGATTTCACGTGAGACTGTGCTATAGAATTTGCATAGTTTCCTTGGACTGATACATGTGAGGGCAAGAAAGGGCTGAAAAAGAGTTGTCTGAATACGGGGGGGGGGGGGGGGGGTCATTAGATTTGAAAAAAAAAAAAGTGGACCCCGCAACTGTCTGCAGCTAAGTGCGACACCTCAGCAGTGGTTCATAGGCGAAGAGAAATGAGGGGGGGGGGGGTAATAGACTTGAGCGAAGAGAGCAAAGAGGAAGGAGAGAGCGAGCGAAGAGACCGAAAAGGAAGGGGCGACGCACAGATCGTCTACCAAAATCACGGGGCGCGAATTCTCTAAATTATTTCACGCAGTCCGCTTCCGTCAACGAAGTCGAGCAGCGCTGAAAGGGAACGCTTGATATGCGCGCGGCCACTGTTCGGAAACAAGAGGTGCTCAGTTGTTGTCCAGTCTGAATACGCTGCAGTTACTATTATGAAAAGCTGACCTGCGTTGTACACGTTCTTCTAAAATTGTAACGAAAGCTCGTTCCTCGTTGTTTGCCAATTTCGGAACGAGTTCCCATTACACGTTTTTCAAATGAAAAAGCGACTCGTTACAGAAATATTTTGAAAATTGGTACGTGTCATTACATTACCGTTTCATTTGAGTTTTTAATAAATATATAGTGACAGAAATACTGAGGCAAAAAGAAAAGATCAATTTGAGGCTCACATTAAGCTAAATATATTTACACGAATGTAACATCGCCACCAGCAGGCTATACCTATGTAAAAGGAATCTAAATAAACTAACCTAGACGAACTCTTTTGACAGACTACCAACCATACTGCAACTTTTGTGCTCGTCCATTTCAAGTCCAACACATGTGACACTTTTCACTTGGGTTCTCAAAGTCGCAGTAAAGACACTGAGCACGCTGCAGAGATTCAAATACAAATGTCGACTAATGCACCAACATTATCAAATTTCTTGCACAAGGAACTCCGCAAAAAGGGAGAATGTTTAGAGGTTTAATCAGTGCTGATTCAGTATTTACAGGATATACATATTCAACCGAGTAATGTGCTTTGTTTGCCGCCAGCGAGCATAGTTCTGTATATTTCGCTCTCTGTCTATGTTTGTCTCTCTTCTTTCCAATTCAATCGCTCTTCTCTTCTTTCGCTTCATTATTCACCCTTTTCTCTCCCTCCCTCTTTCTTGTTCTCTCTTTCTACGTTCCATCCCCATCACCCTCCTCACTTCTCTTTCCCACCATTTTACTATACTATACAATACAAGGCTACGTACGCAACGCTCTTCTAGCGTGTGCGTATGTTTTGCAGAGAAACGCAGAGATATTTGATTTCCCAAACATCACACTTCTCTGTGATCGTCACTAAGCTAAAAGATGTATACTAGCAAATGGAAAGGTACTCGGCTGCTGACCCGCAGGTCGCGGGATCGAATCCTGGCTGCGGCGGCTGCATTTCCGATGGAGGCGGAAATGTTGTAGGCCCGTGTGCTCAGATTTGGGTGCACATTGAAGAACCCCATGTGGTCGAAATTTCCGGAGCCCTCCACTACGGCGTCTCTCATAATCATATGGTGGTTTTGGGACGTTAAGCCCCACATATCAATCAAATCAAGCAAATGGAAAGTCTGCCGAAGTGTTATTTGCGTAGGTGAGGTGTTATCTTTACCGCCGTTCTCGTGTAGTGGCTGTGAATGGGCCATTATTTGACGACACCAATTTATGAATGCAAATTCTTTTCTCTTTTGTGTTAATGTTTGGGTCGTGATACGAGCACAATGGACATATTAGTTCTCAGTGTTGAATTGGTGTGAAGGCCCACGCATATGTTAAATGAATACCATGAAAGAAAAATGAGTTAAATAGCCGAGTGGTTACGACGCTCGTCTTCGTATCGTGAATAGGTGGTCATAAATCTCACCACGCCTAATTATCTATTTATTAAGTTTTTTTTTTCTGCCAGAGCGGCCCACGCTCCTCCCTCAATGAAAACTCGAGGATGACTTTTTAACAATAAAGTGTAGTATCTACCAAGAATTTGTCTTATATTCTTCCACTGCGCGTTTTCTTTCGCTCTCTGTGTTTATTCTATCAGAGTTTTTGCATCCTACGCTGGACAAAAGAGAGCACGTGTCCTGGAAGCGAAGCAAAAGAGGACGAACAGGGAGCTTGACGGTTCATGATGATAATTGTTTTTTCTACGACACGTGGCAAACCTCGAGCCTAACAGCTCCGTAAAAAATGACAGCATATCCGTGGAGTGTATGACGACGAGTTGGGCGAAGCGTCCATGCGTGCGTCCCTCTGCCTGCCTGCCTGCCTGCCTGCCTGCCTGCCTGCCTGCCTGCCTGCCTGCCTGCCTGCCTGCCTGCCCGCCCGTCCGTCCGTCCGTCCATCCGTCCATCCGTCGATCTAGCGAACACTAAAAGTACCACCATCTCGCATCTTTTCATCATATATTCATCATATAGAAGTACCGCCATCCAGTGGACATTCAAACGACTAAACGAGAGATGGCTACTACTACAAACACGGGAGGTACGACCCACGGCGTAAGGAGCTTCGCCCCTAAAAATTAACTGTTCCTGCTGTACATGGTCAGCCTCAGCGTCTTTCGCTACACTGCGCCGCCATCAGGAGCCTTAAAGTGAAAACCAAGATTCATCAGTGAGTGATAGGTAAGAGGTACATTTTGGCGCCTCACAAGGTCGCTCGTCTGCTCTGTTTTTCATGATGGGCGGCTCGCATGCGCTATTTGAATGTCGTGGAACGTTTCCAAAAGTAACGCCGTTCCCTTTACCGTTCCCTCGTAAACGTAACGAGTTACCGTTACAGTTCCACTGAACCGCAATGTAACGGTGGTGTTCCTCCGTTCTTCAAAAAAAGGGACTAGTTCCTGGAACGTCGTTCCTTGGAACGGCGTTCCGTACCACTGCGCCTAACCACACGTATCAGTTGGAGCGCCAAGGTATATGTAAACTATAGCGTAACTTCCATAGGAGCATATGAATCCAGTTGTCGGCGGCTCGTTGACACTGTCGCCATCAACGTGAAGAGGGGACAACAGCAAAAAATAGTAAAAAATAAAATATGACGACACAACCGGAATAGGTGGCAACGTTGCGCATTTGCCCTACATGGCTCGAAATTTAAATGTTTCTTAATAACTTACCTGTTATGTGCCTTTATTATTACTCGATTTTATTGTGCCTTGTACTTCGTTAATTGCATGCGGGAGAGAAAAGAAGATAAAACAAAGATTGAGGAACCAAAGTTGTTTTATTAGCGAAATGACGTACTTGCAATATGCAGAAGTAATTTCGCAAAGAATATGCTGAGACAACTGTTCACGAGCGCAATAGCATAATCGTTCGAAAACTCACGTTGCCCAATCATTGAAAACCACTGCAGCGAAACCGCATCATTGAAAATATAGCTTTGACAGCCGTAGAGTGCAGCGTCTCATTGCTTAGCCTGTCCCGTTCACAGGCACCAAAGGCGAGGGCATGCCGGCCGTGCGCCAGCGAGAGCAGTCGGCAGTCACAGGAGCGGCTCTCGACACATTCTGTGAGCTAGTTGAGCTCTGAAATGTCACACCAGTAAACAACACATAAAAATAAGTAAACTCCTGAAGGTAGGCACGAAATCACCACGGAAACGTGAGCGATGCCTCGTTGACCTGGCAATGCGCCGAACCAATGAACACGCCGAACTAAACACAAGGTGTGATAGCGTATTGCCTGGCGCCCCCAAAACCGTTGGGCCATGTTACCATGCAGACTGCCTTCCTGCATGTGCCCGCTGTTTCCGAAACGAAACGAAAAAAAAAATTGGACGCTCAACCACATATTAAAGACTAAATATTTATAATGTAATCTACTAATGTTTGGAGACAAATAAAACTGAAAGTAATAATAATAAACGTTTAATTATCTTTTTTTTTCATTACTTGTCCCCTCTTTGCCTAGTCGCGCTTCAATCGTCACACAGTTGTTGCGATAGGTTTCGGACCACTTCTCGTTCCGACTTTTTTGACCTATTTAGATTGACTTTGGAAGCGCGTCCGCGTATAGAATTTCGGCGTGGTGCCGTAACCTCTCTCGCTCTCTCTCTTTCTTTAAGGAGAGGGCACGGCGCCATGTCATGTGCCCCATGCTAGCACGCTGCAACGAATCCGTGTGGCCAAGCCTTAAGGCGAGAGCCTTTGATGCCTCAGTAAACGAGAAATTAAATGACGACATCATTTCGTCCCAAGCTCTGGTGTGACGTCATGTGACGTGACGCCCATGCTGTATACCGCCTTCGTTTGGGCGGCGAACAAAGCTGGAGAAAGTGACACCTCAGAAAAAAATGAAGACGGTGCTTTGCAGTAACACGTGAAGCCGTGGCTCGTGTTCCCTACTATCTCATATATCTATACTATGGTTTCTCAAACTGGGTTCTTCACGGAACTCCTGAGTTCTGTGAAGGACATCTTGGGGTTTTGCGAGCAACAGGAACTGAGTATCCCGCTCCCATTTCAGCCCCATCAACAACTAAGTTATTCCTTTAGACAAGCAAATATTCATTGCAATTTGCACTGAGCGAAGCCATCGCACACCTTGTCAGCACATTAGGTGTCTGACAAGCGAGGGAACCTCAAGGTAGCAGCAGTAATGAATGATTCGTTGTTTCATGCACCACACTTTTCCTACTTTTGATTGTATTCTTACTCCCCAAAAAAAGTTAGGTGTTTTTCGGCACTCTGGAAAAGCCATACGAATTACTCAAGACCCAAAAGTTTGAGAACTTCGTACGAATACTGAGAAAAAGAAGAAAAGGTAGCTTTCGCCTTCCAGTCGTCTTAGGCGAACAAATGGGAGTCCATGTAAGTTTTTTTTTTACGTACTAGTTATTTTGCTAAAATTTTCGCATATGTACCGAAGATTCGGCATTCTCGACAAAATGACGACATGCGGGATCGAGAACGGGATAGTTTGTTAGGGGTACCGTAGGAGGCACCATCTCTCCAATGCTCCGTGTTTACAGGAGATTTTTAGGGCCTTAGATTGGGAACAGTTTGGGGTTTGACTGAAGGGTATCTTAGCAACCTGCGATTCGCTGATGACGTCGCGCTGATTAGTAACTCAGTGGACGAATCGACTGATTGATTGATTGATTGAGTGATTCAATAATTAATACATTCATTGAATCATTCATTCATTCATTGATTTATTCATTTATTGGTATGTGGGTTTTACCGTCCCAAAACCACCACACGACTATGAGAGATGTCGTAATGGAGGGCTCCAAAAATTTCGACCAGCTGGGTGTCTTTAACGTGCATGAAAACAGGGGATTAATTACAACTCATGTTTACGAAACTGGAAACGGAAAGCAGAAAAGCATGTCTGAATACTGATATGCATAACACTAAAGTAATGTGTAACAGTCTGCAGAAAACAGCGCTTTGCGATAGGTGGTGAAGCACTGGAAGTTGTAAAGGAATACGTCTACTTAGGACAGGCAACAACCGCGGAGCCGAAACCATGAAGCTGAAATAACTAGAAGATCAAGGATGGAATGAATCACATTCGGCAAGCATTCCTAAATCATGACAACGACTATCCCTCACGAGGAGGGTATATAAAAGCTGCATTTTGCTGGTACTTACTCACGGAGCAGGCTTACAAAGAGGGTTCCACTTAAATTGAGGACGACGCAGCGAGTGATGGAATGGAAAATGGTAGGTGTAACCTTAAGAGACAGGAAAAAGGCAGCATGTGTCAGGGAACAAACGGGGGTTGAAGATAATATAGTTGAATTTAAGAAGAATAAGATGGGCAGTCTATAGCGAGTAGGCAGGATAACAGTGTTTAAAAATAAATAACTTCATTCCAAGAGAAGGCAGACGCATGCGAGGGAGAGAGAACATTAAGTGGGAAGATGAGGTTAGGAAGCTTACAGGTATAACGTGGCAGCAGGAAGCACATCACCGGGTTTATTGGCGGAACATGGGCGAGGCTTTTGGCCTGCAGTGGGCGTAGTCGGGGTTATAAATCATCGGTACTCAATATAACCAGTTCAATTTCTCGTTTCTACATCAGATGCACCTGGGAATCAGACCATTAAGGATTGGGCTATTCTTGGGCGATATGCGCCTAGCAACACGTAACACTGAGTACAACGATAGCAGTGAGCAAAATCATCGGCAATATGGTCGATACATTCCGAGAAAGCGTCGGAATTCGTCGATGCTGTCACGCAGTCATGACGTTGACGAAGGCAGCAGTCGGCGTGTCAAATAAAACTTTTCATTTGGCTGAACTTGGGGCCGTGAAACAAACACTCAAACTGCTGCAAGCAGTGCAGGCTGAGCACTGATAGCGAACAAAGATTCAGCCATCGATAAACAGGCCGTTGCTGGGACGCGCCTTCTTTCATATTTCACGCGTAGAACTTTCCTGCCTTATCGCTGGTGGTCGCGCACGCTCTGGAATAAGCTTGACTGTTCACGTCTTGCGCGCCCCTGAAACACACCGAGATTCCTTACAAGAGCTATCTCCTCCTCACCACCTATATATTCTTCAGAAAACATGAAGAATGGCAGCACTATGCGTTGATCCCGCCAGGGAAGTGTTTCTCGTGGTGTCCGCTTAGCGGACTGTCCGCTTCAGTCTTCACCGATTGGCTACAGCTTTCTTCCGGCCTTTCTTCTGCAACGTCATTTTAGCGTCTTTCCTGTCAAGTGCTTTTCCTTCTACCTTGTGCGCTCATATATTTCTACATTACACAGTACCAACTGGTCCAGCATTCCACTTTATTGAGCATCATTTTGATGACTATAGCTATACAGCGTGAGAACAGAACGAAGACACAGAGACAAGAAGGATACGAAGTCTTGTCTATTGTCTCTGTGTCGTCGTTCTGTTCTCGCGCTATAACTATCGTCATGTCACACCAACTAGCCTAAGCTGCCACACTTCCAAGTCATTTTGATGTCACGAAGATTTGACAACGCACGACATAAACGAGAAAAACGGAATATGTTTTGCCGTCACAAATGCTACCCCCAGAGATTCGTTTTTGGATCCACTTCTCGGAAGCCTTGTATGAACTCGTATCACGTTAGCCCTTGAAATAGGTTTAAGGCAGCCGCCCAATTTACGCCATTCGAAGAATGGTACACATTCCCTGCATCGTTCTTCAAACATCTCAACACGTTCATACGGAAGTTCCGCTTGACAAGCTAGTTGAAGAGTCCTGTTAGTCTACATTTCCTCCACTTTCGTTATGATTACGCTGAAAAATCGCTGGCTGGTTCGGTGCATCAATGTGGTGAAGAGTGCCGTGATGTCACAGCTCCCTACTTTTGCACTCTGCTAAAGTGGACGTGTCATTATGTTGCCGCATTCCTTCCACGAGTTTTGTTGTTGCCCTGTTGCACTCGAAGTAATCTCGAAGTAATGTTCAGCTCAAACCCCGCCTGCAGTGTTAGAGAAACTTCGGGACAGTAGCAGATCATTTTGTTAAGATTATGTGCTTAACGCGAACATTACAGATTATTATGGAAATCACGTGGCCACCAGCACTAACGCTGGAATATTCGACGGCACACGTATAAATGCCGACGCGCTTCGCTGCTTGTCACTTAAGGCCGACGTTGTGTTCGCCGCTATCAGCGCCAGTTTGTATCACTGTAACCTGACTTTTAGTTGACTGGCCACAAGTTAGGCTAAATAATGAGTTTGATCCCAGATCAAAGAATGCCGCAGACGCTGCATCGAAAGCACCACTCCACCACCCTTCTCTTCCACCGCCCTTGCCTCCCAGACCTAAGGCGGCCAGCGCGGTCAACAAACCAACGAGCAGCACTGTTGCAGATGAATCAGTTTGGCCTTCATTGCCGAAATCACAGCCACCTGCAAATCCCAAGCGCACATCGACAGTCACATCACTCCAGCCAGCCGCTGACAAGCTGCCTGAGGAGGACACAGAAGTCATCAGAATGTTCCGAACACTGCTGGATGCCATGCGAAAGCTGTGCAGCAGCCTGAAGTCTCCACTCGCTCAGAGTGCACTACAAGTACTGGATGCTCTAAGTCCAGTATTTGCAAGTCTCGAGTAGCAACCATGGCTCGACCAATTTTCTCCTTCCGCAACGAGGTCCGACAAGCGTCGATAATGCAGTGGAACGCGAGAGGCCTGAGATCCCGCATCTCTTCGTTCCGTCAGTATATATTCATGAATCGTATTCCTATGATAGTTATATGTGAACCAAACGTGCAACAACCTCCTAAACTATCAGGGTATGAATCTTTCGTTTCTTCAACGTGCGAGGAACGCAGCAAGGTGGTTGTTTACATTCGCACAGATTTCACATATGTGCATCATGCAGTTCAACCGCATGATGACAATCAATATGTCTGCTTACGTGTTAACAAGGAAAAAGTGTCATTCACACACATTGGTGTCTACATATCACCATCCGGACGATTTGAACAAGAGCGACTACGAGACATACTGACAACAACTACGGGCCCGTGGGTTATAACTGGAGACTTCAACGCACATCACTTAATCTGGGGTAGTTCGACGATCAACGCTAAAGGAAGAAACCTCGTGTCATTCGCTTCCAAGCATGACCTATGTTTCTTAAATGATGGCAGTCCTACATACCTGCGGGGCCTTACGTACAGCAGTTGCCTCGATTTGACTCTGGTATCCAGAAACTTCCGGTCGCAAGTGCACTGGTTTTCAGACATCGAAACGCATGGGAGTGACCACATTCCAACTTATATGCGAATAAGGGGTCTTAATAACTCCTTTCCTAAGACCACAATACGAAGAATTGATTGGTCCAAGTTTCAGCGACTCATGGAAAATACATGCCGTGAAGACCCTGACCAGAACTTGGAGGATGTCATCAAAGAGGCAATGAGGGAAGCTTCCTGTCTCCTCCCGTTCACCGGCAAGCGCTCAGATTTCGACGTTGAACTGGAAAAACTGTGCGCGCTTCGCCGCAGGGCGGAAAGAAGATACAGGCGGACGAAAGCAATATGCGACTTGAGGCTGGCACGACGCATACAGAAAAAAGTCCAACGACGTTTAGACAAACTTGCACAGGAACGCTGGAAATCATTCTGCGATTCATTGGATCCCCGAAAGCCGTTGTCACGCATCTGGAGCACTATTCGTGGCCTGCGCTCGGCTCCCCAACAAAGACATCCTTTCATGGCTTTAGCCCTACATTCAGGCCACACCCAACTTGAAGTGGCAAATGAGTTTTGCACGCGAATCGCCGGTGTGTCCGCCTTGTCTGCTGGCACCATTAGGAGTGTTATCCCTGAACCCCGCATCTACGAAATGGACAATCTTTTCACTATAGAAGAACTTGACGCATCTTTGGCGGCTTCCCGACGATCATCTTCACCAGGACCCGATGGCATCACCTACGCCGCTCTAGCCAACCTTCAACATGAGGCAAGGGGACAGTTGTTAAGCTATTACAACCACTCATGGCTGGCGGGCAATGTTCCCCAGGATTGGAAGATAAGTCGACTTGTGCCACTGCTCAAAGCAGGAAAGTCACCATTTGATCTGACATCATTTCGCCCTGTTGCCCTCGCAAGTTGCGTAGGAAAAGTCATGGAAAGGATGATACTTACACGCCTAGAATGGTACCTTGAGCGCTACAACGTATACCCAAACTGCATGACGGGTTTCCGGCGAGGTAGGTCATCTCTTGACAACGTGATTGATCTCACAACATTTATCCAGCAACAGAAGAGCCTCAAGCGCATACCACTGGCACTCTTCCTCGACGTCAAAGGGGCTTATGATAACGTAACACATAAAGCCATCCTAGACTCGTTGGAAGCTGTTGGAATCGGTGGTCGGATATTCCAATGGATCCAGGATTATTTGACAAGAAGGTCCTTTTTTGTACAAACCTCAGATGGACCTACCACCAATTACTATATCTCCCGTGGCGTCCCTCAGGGCGCCGTATTAAGTCCCACTTTATTTAACCTCGTGATGGTAGGACTTAGTGAAATTTTGCCAAGTACCATCCTCATATCCATATATGCTGACGATATTTGTCTATGGACTTCGGCTGTAACTCGTCTACAAGTACGTGCAAGAGTCCAGCAGGCTGCCACCTTGACATGCTCATATCTCCGCAAGCAAGGTCTTTCCGTCTCAACGGAGAAATGTGCATTGGTTGCGTTTACCCGCAGAGCCATGACACAATACCCCGTTACCATCAATGGACAAAATATTCCATACCAGAAGAACCATCGCTTCCTGGGTGTGATTATTGACAGGGACCTTTCGTGGAGTGCCCACTGCAATTACCTGAAGAGAAGGCTGACTTCCATTGTCCATATAATGCGGTTCCTCTGCGGAAAATCTTGGGGCGCATCGATAAGGTCAATGATGCAGCTATACAGAGCACTGTTTCTGGGATTTTTGCGCTACAGCTTGCCGTTACTGGCAAGTACGTGCAAGACGAACATCCGCACTCTCGAAAGTCTGCAAGGACAAGCACTACGCGTGTGCTTAGGATTGCCGCGATGCACCTCAACCTACGGGGCAATTATGATCGCAAGAGAGCATCCAATTCGAACATACATCACCACTGACAATTTGAGAGCCCACATAAGACACCTCTGCCGAGTTCCTGGTCACCATGTTGCAGTGTTGCCACTTCAAAGACCACACGCGATCTTTTCAAAAATTTTTTCTGCCCATAGAGAATGCCTCCCTTTTGGCTTCACTCCCGCAACAAGACCAGCGTCACCCCCGTGGTGCCTACAACAACCACAGGTGTGCCTCACTATTCCGGGAATAACGAACAAGAGCCATCATTCATCAGTGGTCCTACGACAGGTGACATTGTCGCTACTCAACGAAAAATACGGCCAGAGGACCCACATTTACACCGATGGATCGGTCTCGGCTGACAGCTCCACAGGTGCTGTTGTCATCCCGGCGTACCAGGTCACTATAAAGCTCAAACTGTCGCATAGGACAACATCCACAGCAGCGGAGCTTGCCGCCTTACGTGCTGCTATACTTTATATCGCGGAAGCCCGACCTCAAAAATGGGCTGTGTTCTGTGACTCCAAGGCATCCCTTCAGAGCTTACAATCAGCTTTACGACAGCGGGAGCATCAACAGCTAGTGAATGAAATAAGAGAAGTGATTCACGAAGTTTTATCGAAAGGACATGACTTGGTGTTCCAGTGGTTACCGGGACATTGTGGTATTGTCGGTAATGACCTTGCTGATAATGCTGCCCGATCCACCCACGCGGACGCCCAGACAACCCCAATTCCATTGTCGAGAACCGACGCTGCAAGGGGCCTTCACTCGTTCGCTAACAACATGTCGGAAACTTGGCTGAGTGACCCCAGTGTCAGGAACCGCCGCCTACACAAATTGGACCCATCGAAAAAGCTTCAAGTTCCATCGGACCTCTCCCGCCAGGATGCAACTTTACTGTGCCGCCTGTGGTTAGGAGTAGCTTTTACAAAGGCGTACTCCTTTCGCATAGGAATGGCGGATAGCTCCCGATGTGAATCGTGCGACACTGACGAGACAATAGAACATCTACTGTGTTCATGTGAACGTTTTGCGAGCGAACGCAATTTGCTACGCGAAACGTTGGAGACACTAGACAGTAGACCTCTTTCCGAAGAGAAGATACTTGGCTCATGGCTCTACGCGTCGCTGGCCAGCAAAGCGACGCGGGCACTGCTAAGTTTTCTGAAGACGACCGGACTACGCGACCGCTTATAAGCGTGCAATGGACAAGGTCCCACCAACATACACGTTGCCCTTCACTTCTCTCTCTCTTCTCCTTTAATCCCCTCACCCCTTCCCCCAGTGCAGGGTAGCAAACCGGACGTGCGTCTGGTTGACCTCCCTGCCTTTCATTTCTTCCCTTCCTCCTCCTCCTCCTCCTCCTCTTGATCCCAGACCTATAGTCTACTTCCTTTGTCGTCGTCACGAGCCCCTGGTAATTTGGACGCCGCGAGATTAGCTCCCCAGGATTTCTAGTTTTTCTAACTACACGTGGCTATCTCTGCTAACGCAGTCGGAAATGCAGAAAACGAAGTTAAATAAAATTATTGCGCACAATAGTTATGTGATAAAAGGCCAAACTCGCATACGACTGCATGTAAAAACAGGCTATGCGATAATTTACATTAGCCCCGCCGCGGTGGTCTAGTGGCTAAGGTACTCGGCTGCTGACCCGCAGGTCGCGGGTTCGAATCCCGGCTGCGGCGACTGCATTACCTATGGAGGCGGAAATGTTGTGGGCCCGTGTGCTCAGATTTGGGTGCCGGTTAAAGAACCCCAGGTGGTCGAAATTTCCGGAGCTCTCCACTACGGCGTCTCTCATAATCATATGGTGGTTTTGGGACGTTAAAGCCCACATATCAATCATCTATAATTTACATTAGATATTTCTCGTATATCACTAAATCAAGAGCTTCTTTCATCCCGACGTCAGGTGAACAAACTGCTGGCGTCGCGTCATGAATTGTTCCGCAAGTACGGGAAATGCCGGGAAAGAACAACGTACTGATTCTTCGAATTTTACGATATTGCTTGCGAGCCTTATAACGAAACGATCTGCTACAATTGCGACGATTATTGAACATCGAGGTGCGGTCTACCGTCGAGCACTGACACTTTGTGTAGGAGGAAAACGAATAAAAGAAATTTGGAATAAAGAAATTTGGAACAAGAAAGGCGCGTGGCATACATTTCAGCGTTATCGCTGGCCTATAAGTTCCAGACCTATAAGTTCTAAACCACCCACGTCAGCACTGGAAAGCGTATTCGCGCGTGCGCGCACGCACGCATGTGCGGTATTCACATATGAATATATCGAGAAGTGTTTCTGTGGATCGTCCGGTGCTTTGTATGCGTCGAGAAATGATGAACGAACGTGCGAACATGTTCATGTATTCCAACGTCTCGGCAGGAGGCATGCCTTTGCCACGGAATGCAGCCATACACTTGCTTTCGCTGCGTTTGCGCTTGTATGCTTTTCAAAAAACCTTGCATGCTTGTTGCGTACCCCGGTCAAACAGATACGTCCGTCGGTGCACTCTATTCGATTGAAAACCTCGATACTTCTCTACTGCGTGTGCGCACGCTCTCAGTTATATTGATGAGCTGCACACAGCCAGAATGTTCAGAAAAGAGGAGTAAAGAAGCTTACGGAATATCTGAAATAGGCGCAAGCGGCTCAAGCTACACACAGCTTGCCAGTTGATTGTGCACGCGTGTGCCCTGCATCCGGGCTTCACGACGCTAAACTTCTAACGCGGTAGCATGAGAGAGGTCGATTCGCGAAAATTCCGGTGTCGGCACCGTTGGTTGTGAGTGAAAAATCATCATCTTATGCGTGACCGAAAAATCGACAACGATGAAAATGAAAACTTCTGCGTCACAGCGAGAATCGAACTTGGGACGCTTGGGTGCGAGTGGGGATCGAACCCGGGTCTTTTGCGTGGCAAGCGAATATTCTACCACACAGCCATGTCCCCTTTTTTCTTTATTTCCGGTTAAACTTCACACGCGGGGTGCTAAGATAAAGATATGACAACACAACAAACGATACAAAAAAATAAAAATAACTAAAGCCGTCAAGAATTACTATAACCCCTCACTTCCTAGCATTCCTTCATGGTCAGTAGGGCTTCTACTCTTTCTACCCATAAAGGTACACATTCGTCTGTTCTTACTACCTCGGGAACTCTTGTGATGCTTCCTTTAAAACACTCTTCTTGCTGGTCTCCTGTCAGAATAACAGTGAAATCCAGTCATTCTAGAGCGACATATACTGTGCAAGGCAGTCATAATAATAAAATCGAAAGGTAATCTGTCCTCATTCTCTATTGCCAAATACCTGATCCCATGAGGGTCTTACGGGAACTCTTTTTAAATGGTCCTTTGTAATACGTTCCAAAAGTAAACTCCTTCCCAACAGTGCTGGAAAACATGGTCAATAGTTTCCGGTTTCTTACAGATCAGACATAGAGATCCCCAAGGCATATAAAACCCACGCTCCTCTAGGAAGTGTCTTACACGAAGTGTTCTGGTGTGTAATTTAAAAAAAAACAAACGTTTGGGTACTTGGAGCTGCCGGCATTATTTAAACTCTTATGTACAATCTGACCTTTGCGTGCTGTATATAGCGCTCTGTACAGTGGGATGAAGAGCACAATGTCACATAAACCTTTGTACAGTTTTTTTTTCTTTCCAATAGACTACAGGTAGTCAGTTGAAAAACAAACACATAAAAACCGCGCGCTGGCTACAACTTCCTTCGTGTATCCTTGCACAGCCCCTGGTGTAACATGAGTGCTTACAACAAACCCAAGCAACAGTCTACTTAGTCTTGTTTGACACACTGTTAGTAGAAACCACACTGCCATGCTCCTGCTCGAGAATACAGTGAAAATAATTTTCTCTGCTTAGAAATGCAGTTAATGTAGCTTTCCTGCTTTACAAACACACGCGTCCTGTATAAATGTTTGGTACTAGTGTACATTGCCATCGGGCGTCAGAACACGTGCTTATCATATAGACTTGATTGTCTTAAGCCCGTCACCCACTAAAAAAGTCACACACGTTACTGCTCCCATTCCCTCTAATCCAAGTAGTTCATGCATGGCAAGTTCAGAAAGATTTCATGCTCTAAACGTTTCAAATACGCTCTAGGAACAGAATATATCTATCGCGTCCAACGCTTAAAGGCGAAGCTTAAGAGTCCCGCAATTTTCTATAAAATGTTAACCAACTATAATAATATACTCTGTGAAAGTACGTGTATTCCAGCCATATCACGAGGGAGAAAAGGCACGTTCTCATAATGGCCATTTTGTTTTATAAAAGTTTCCTTACGTTTATTTATGTTAAAATTCAAATGACACTTTCAAATAAAAAACAAAAACTAGCGTACGCTCCCTGGTCACGTTTTTCATTATTGCATTGTTTTTTTTTTTGCTTTGTAACCGGTCGAGAGGCAGTCGCGATTTCAACCGTCTGACTCAAGCGAGAGTTATTGAACAAAGGTACACACAAGATAAACAGCCATTAAAGGAAATGAAACGCATTGTACTTGAATGCCACTTAATTTGAAGGTATTACCTTTGAACGATAAATTTAAAAGGGAGACTCTTGCAAAGTGCTTCCCTTCCAGCCTTTGCTAAGGAGAGGGGGGTTAGGACATCCCTGGCCACGCCCCTCCGCGGTAATTTACGTCAGTGAGTTTGAACCCTTTGCAATGTATAACGGCATATTCTCACGAGGCTAGGTACAAGCGGCGTTCATTCAGAATGCAGATAATTTAAAAGGCCAACACAAAAAACGAAGAAACTATCCAATTTTTCTGCATAAAGTCTGCTCTTGGATTAAGAAACTTTTTTCACTGCTACCCATAAGCAACCCAATTTTTTTTCTATAAATATTGATCGGCGTTATTATCACTAATTGTACAGAGGCTTGCATTCGCACTGTGAGTACGCCAGTCTCCAGACTTTACCGAATTGTGATTTCCTGTAGGGCCCAAAAAGAAAGACATAAGTCACAAACGAGTCCTAATAATCTGTAGCCCGTTTAACGCTTAGTATGCGATAGATTAATCACAACGGATCACCTCTTAAAGCTGTTAATCATGCGAGATTTTTTTTGTTCGCTGGGTAATATTTGTTTTTAGATCAAGCCAATAAACAACCATGTTGTACCAAGAAGCTCAGAAGTTACTCATTTGTCGAACACACTCACGCATAGGAATGCTTTTCCATCGCAAGGGAATATAATTTCTAACATACTCGGATCAATCAAGAGAACAGAAAATACACACGTTCACGTAGTAATGTCATGCAAGAGTTTCCAGTGCATTCAGAAGGTTTAGCGCGAGGGAACTTTTTTTGAGAGCGGAGCACTTTAGGGGCCCAGAAAGTCGTACGACGTTGTCGTATGCTGTCATGGCTGGCGTAACGCAAGCAAAACCACACATATAGCGTACAGTTTAGCCGGCTATGCTGTATTTAGCACACGCTCGTGCCAAGGAGAAGTATTCTTCCTGTTGTTCTTCGAGGTCGTTGATGATGATCATAAGTGCGCAGCACTTTAGGCGCCCGTGCTGTCGTATGCCATTGTCGCTTGGCGTAACCCAGGCAAAATAATGCATAAAATGAGAAAAAAAAGAAAAAAGATAGCAAGCGAGAAAACAAAAGGATAAAGTGAAAGAAGAGAAAAATAAATGAAAATAGGAAGAAAAAAATAAAAATAAAAATGAGACCGAACAAGAAAGAGCCGAGCAAAGAAAGACTCCGCACATCCTTCAAGCAGGCGGAAAAAATGTCCTTTACGGAAAATAATGACGACGTCGAAGACCGTTCTTTCGATGGGGCTCCTAGACGTGCCACATCGCGGGGGCAGTACAATGTTACGTACAGCTTGGCGTCAGCCATATATTCTGTCATGGCTGAATTTTAGCTCTTATTTGCGCTCGTGCTGCTCCCGAAATCAGTTGAATCGGAACCAAAACAAATCGTAGCCAAATTTTGAGAACAAATTGTCAAGCCAGCCTCAATTCTCTCTGAATGCGCGCGTGTCAACGGCTGATATTACAAAGTATTTGTCAATCCGCTAGAGCTGCCGTTCCTTTCCCAATGAAAAGAAACCGAGCTTTATGAGACATCCAAACGACAGGAATCGAGCGAAAGTTTGACACATGCAAAAACGACCTCGAGCTTTGCCATTTTTTATTACCTTTTTCCTTGGTTTTGAAAAGTAAAAGCAAAACGTGCTGCCTATAAGTGTTTAGCGCAGGGACTCCCTCCGATCCCAGCACGTCTATCTCGTGCAGATTTGTGGATATTGCGTCGTCTTGTAGGAGTGAAGCGCGAAATATGAAAGCGATTTGTCGCGAAATGCTCCCGGAATTGAACTGCCACGCCGTTGAGTCGGCGTCTGAAGTTTTGCAGCCCATTCTTTGATTCCAGCGCATGATTTGCTGACACAGGCTCATCGCTTGCAAAGGTGTCACCAAATACCAATTTCATCAGCTGCCTGACTACGCTCACTGCAGGCAAGGGCCTCTTCCATGTTCCACCAATCAACCGTGATAAGTGCTTGCCACTACCATTGTTATACCCCAAAATTTCTGAATCTTATCTGTCCACGAAACTTTCTGTTTCCCCCTCGTGCGTTTGCCTTCTCTTGAAATCCAGTCAGTCAATTACCCTTGATGAGCAGTGGTCATCTTGCCTACGTGCTACGTGCCCGGCCCATGTCGATTTATTATTCTTGTCTTCAATGATCATATCTATAACACCCGTCTTTTTTTCTGACCCACTTTGATCCCTTTTACCTTTAATTGTTACACAGGCAGCCAGAACCCCGGTTAACGTAACCGCGGTTAGGTTAACGATGGTTGCTTATGTTGCACGTACGCGAAAACACGTATAATCCTCTAACGGCGGTTTCAGGAAGCCGAGCCTAACAACATCGGTTAGGGAGTTAACCGAGCAAATCGCAGCCCCCATATGCAAGTGAGCGTACGTGAAAAAAAAAAAACGAACGAACTGGACGGAACGAACCACGGTAAGAGTGATAAGGTTATGAAAAAGCCATCTGCGTGATCAGCGCAGCACGTCCCCCAATGTAAAGGTGTACGCGGCAATAACAGCCGGGTTGAATGCATATATTCGCATAACTATACGTTCGAAGAACATTATGCAAAAATAAGCGACTTATCTGAGTTCAGAAAGCGATCTGCTGAAAAATGCGTCAGGTATAGGTTACTGTAGGCCGGTTGGTGTTTTTTACCTTAACCGAGGACGCTTCCGCACTGTGTAGCATCGGTGAACTGTGGCTAGCGCTAATTAAGCGTAGTTAACTTGCCCGTGTAACATGCATGGTGTCACTGTCTCTCAAGGTTACACCTATCATTCCTTTCCGTTGCTAGCTGCGTTGTCCTCAGTCGGAGCTGAACTCTCTTTGTAAGAATACAGGTTTTTCTCCGTATGTAAATACTGGTAAGATGCAACTGTTATATACCTTACATGGAGTTGTTAGTACCAAATTACGCAATTTCACATAACATGTTCCGGTGCCTCGTCCTCAAATTACCGGCTGACGCAAGGTGTTATATAGCTTGAAAGTCTGCACGAATTTCGCCAGAGCTTCGTTACTCGAAAAAAAAAGAGAAAGGAACAAGTTCCACAATAAAACTTTGTTTCTTTCAAAATCAAGTGGCAAAAAATAAATGTGGGTGGGTGGGGAATGGGAATGGTGAGTCGAGTGTGCAGGAGGGGCGGAAACGGTAGAAAAGCGTTACGCAGACTCACCGCCCAGAGGCCCAAGAGGAGGACGACCGAGGAAACAGCGCACGCAGCAGAGAGCAGCACCATGAGTAGCGAGAACGTGAGGAGCACTGCAGATGAGACAAGAGAGCGCGGGATCAATGAGAAAGAGAAGAAAGTGGTCCCGGTTAACACCGGAAACTGCACCCCGGGTTGTGAACAAAGAACGCGACGAGCATGCGGGACACGCAACCTCCCCAAAAAAGGAAACAGGTGTGCAGGCACCGGCAAAGCCCGCAGAGACGCTATAGCCGGCCTTGTCTCCAAGCGCACGCCTTCGTCACAGCTGCGTCGTGGCTGCACGCTGTGCCGCTCGTCGTTGTAATGATCACTTCGCTTGGATTAGCTTATATTTCTTTTTTGGTACCGGGGGTCCTTGCCCCGCTTTGTTTACACTTTGTTAACACCGCTTTTTTTTCAACACCCTTTAGGGACGCGCCGTTGACTAAGAATCCAAATGTGCTGACGATGTGTATACTTTCTTTTCTTGGCACGGTAACTTGGTGTAAACATACGAGTATATCTGAAGGCGAGCAGGGGTCCCTGGTTAATGTTTTCCCGCTTTTTTTTTGTCGCAACTCTGAGCATCACTCCCATCAAGGATGTATTGCTTACCGTGGCTGGGTCGCCCTGACTTTGTCGTCTGTAATGTTCATTTATTTATTTAGTACATACTGCCCGCCCCATTAGGGATTATTGCAGGACAGGTACAACTTATAGGCATAACAAAGTGTTAAATATATCAAAACATAATTCCTGCAAAACACCTTAACAGTCCTTTTTTTGCTAATGGGAATATAATAATCAATATAAAAATCACATGGGAAGGATCTATACAAAACTGTGAAACACAACTTTACAATACTGTCACGCCATAACACACCAATTTAATTACAATTAGATCATACAATAAGTCTTCCGGATAACAGCTGCTCCACCAATTGGGCAGCCCTACAGTGGCTGACTGTTGCTCCATGCACACGCGGTAAGCGGCAGATGGAGTTTTCAAAAAAGTACAAGCCAATATATAATTTAGCTATTTTTCATTTTCTTTTAATTGAGCATGCAAGTAACAAATAGATAGTGCATGACCTAATAATTCAATAGCAGCTTAGTTTGGTGTAATGTAACAAAGAAATCCATAAATGATCACATTATCCCACACACACAAAAAAAAGGATCTGTGTTTTGTTGCAAACGTTCCTTTTAACGCCCACATTTCACAAATGTTTGGTAAATATAAAATCATCAAATGAGATCTGCTCCACAAATACTCTTTGTTATTCTCCTTCAGGTATGACACCATTAAAAGTCACTATTATACGGACAGTTTAGCTCATATGAAATCAAATCTTTCTACGTGCCTAAACCGACATTATGAACATTGGTATTTTGTGAAATCACGCACAAAGTATGGTTTAGAGGCACTGGGTTATGGTTTGCCAAATACTCTAAATATTTTGAATAAAACTTCCTAATATGGATGCATTTTTTTTTCAATTCTTATATTCGAAATATGCTTTGTTAAAAATGTCTGTATTAGTATTTTCTTCTTTATACAACTTTTTTCAATGTACGGTATGTGGAATGTTGATTTGAATTGGGTAATAGTTCCCTTTCATTTTGTCGTCATGTTGCCAGAGTGAATATGGGACGTGAGACATTGTCTTGCAGCTCTCTTTTTCTGGTCCCAAGCACTTACTGTAAAACTGTGTGTAGTAACTCAACTGAACCCTTCATTTCTGTATGCCGTAAAACCATAAACAAAAGGTCACAGTCTCGCATTGCATCAGAGCAACTTACGCCCACCCATATTTGCCAAGAACTTCCAAAGAATGGAGTTCCCTGTCTGCATCGTTAGCGAGAATAACTGACTCCATTCAATTTATTAATTGAATTATAGTAACTACTGTTTGATTATCCTCTTTGTGTTGTTTTCAGTAACTCTTTGATTCTGTTTGTCCCCTTCATAGACGGATGGATTCAACTTTACTTAACGTTCAGCAAAGCATAATACGACCAGGGTTTAAGTCTCCCACGGAGATACGACAAGGCGTTTGCTCAACGTCACTTCCCGAGCTTGCTGAAGTGCCCACGTTTGGATGCCGAGGACGGAGCTGCGCAGTGTGGTGGCCCATCTCTCCGGAGTAACTACCGTCATTCTGATAACTATTCTATCCTCTCACAACATGTGCCTGAGTACTTCTGGTCCTTCCTGGCACAATTTGCACGTGTCACCCTGATTTTTGTCTGGGTACATCCGTTTCAGGTCGAATGGGTGAGGAAAGGTGTTTGTTGGTCTGTCTCCAGGCAACGGCTTGCCTCCTGTTTGGTTTGGGACTCGGTGGTGCGAATATTCTTCTGGCGTTTGAAATGCTTTCGTTATGTCATTTAAGCTAGTGAGCCTATCCCGCCCTGCTCAAGGAGTATTCCCTATTGTGCGAGATGCGTGTGCCTGTTCAGCATGCCGGGCCATGTCTTGCGCCATCAGGTGTGCCGTCTCCTTTACATTCGGGAGCGCGTCATCTTGCGCAGTGGCGTGGGCGAGGAACCACACGATTGTCCAACTGGTGATTTGGACCTGCCCAGTTTTCCTTGGAAATTTTACTTTTGGCTGATTTGATTACTGCTGTTTGGGAATCACATATGAAGACTTCGCATTAAGATCTGTTAGAACTAGTGTGATGGGTATGCTTCCTTCGCTATCGCCGAGCGTTCCGGGCGTACGCTGCATACAATTGGGGCTTCGGAGTCTGTGTCTATCACTACAGCAGTGTATTTATGAGCGTCGCAATATTCGGCTGCATTGACAAAGCACGCATTCTTCTCCCTGCTGAAAGAATGAAGCAAAGCTTCCACTCTTCTCTTTCTTCTTCCTTGGTTGTAGTCGGAGTGAATGTTTCCAGGGATACTCACCCCCATAATGGTGTGCCTGATTTTAACGCGATAGCGTTAGAGAGCTCGTGTCGCAGAAAACCCGCCACCGGCGTCGGCCCCGTTGGTTGTGAGCAAAAAATCGTGTGTGCGTCTGTGACTAAAAAATCAAGTTACCCAGACAACCGCGAGAGGCCGCTGCTTGTCCACGCGTGCGCGTGCGATCACACTGAAAAAGCCGCGCGTTCGAAGAAAAAAAAAGTGCTCAAAGTCATGAGGCACAGTAGTTTCTTTGTCCTGCCACCCCTCCCTGCTTCGTTTCCAGCGCTTTCGTCAGGACGAGCGAAGATTAAATGCAATTGCAGCATGCGACAAACTCCACTCATACTAGACAGATTCTTGAAATTGCTGTGGCGTAGAATTTGTGAGGCAATAAGCTGTTCTAGTGAATTCATTCCATGGTTAAAATGTGTTTCAGGGCTCCTTTAACGCATTTTGTTTGACAGGTGTCACGACGAAAACAAGCCCATTCGGCGATAATAGCGCTTGCTGGTCCAATCTACTGTGTGCGTATTTATGTGCGTGCGTGTATATGTAACAAAACATATCAGTAAGTATGCACTTAGTGGTTGAAGGGTGCACTAGGGGCCGGATTTCACTATCACGTTCAACACTTAAAGGCGAAGCTTAAGGGTCCCCAAATTATTGTTGCCGATTTCAATTTCTGGCCATGCTGGTTGTGGTAATTTAAGCCAAGCTTGTTAATCATTTCTCTTTGCGCCATGGTGTCTTCCCGACAGGCTTTCAATCTGCGCAATGCGTTCCACCTAATAACATTATTACTCTACATTTCCTTCATTGTACTGCTGCAAGTTGTCTCTTTGTGCCTCAGTCATTTCCTATAATTCGGTGAAATGTGCTGCGCGTGTCCTTTTTCTCTTTATTTATTGGTACGAAGGTGGTGGTGGTGGTGGCGGTGGTGGTGGTGGTGGTGGTGGTGGTGGTGGTGGTGGTGGTGGTGGTGGTGGTGGTGGTGTTGTAGCAGGCGGGGTTAGCCTGGCCTGCATGGCCGGCAATTGTTCCGCCTGAGCATCTCCTGAATTTGGAAAATGTCACCACGTGTCAGACAGCCCAGTGTCTCGCAGGAAGACTAACAAAATTCGTTGCACGTTCCTCCTAGTTGCCGCGGGTCCTTCAGGAAAGATGATGTCATCAACTGTCCGGTGTCTATGACAGCCTTTTCGCAAGGTGCGGAACATCGCTGCTCTTTGCACATCAAACTGTGGGCAAAGCCAAATGAAATGTTCAATATCCCCAATGTCACCACAGAAGGCACAGAACGGGGAAGCGTATCTCCCAGTCTTGAATGACCAGGCCGGGGTGTATGCAGAGCCGGTTCTAATGCGGTACAACAGCGTCGCTTCTTCACGAGAAAGTCAATGAATTACACATGCTTGGTGTGGAAACTTGTAGATCGCCTTGAAATGATTGCGTATCACATCTTTGTTGTTCTGGTAAGTCTTGGGAATTCTTACTTTTGGAAACGATGTACGTGCTTCGCAAGCAAGGGCATCAGCCTTTTCATTGCCCTCAATGCCAACGTGGGATGGGATCCACTGGAACTTTATATTAAAACTCTTGCCATTTAGGTGTTTGATTAGTGCCAGAGATTGCCTGCTGAACTTTTCTTGAGGTAGGCAACGATGCAGTCCTTGTAGCGCCGATTTGGAGTCCGTCAGCACTACAACATCTCGTGCAGAAAAGGATCGCAGTTTTCGCAAAGCCGCCGTAATTGCAGCGCTTTCTACCGTTGTAGACGAAACCACGCGATCCAGGCGGCCCGACCATGACACGCCCAGGCAGGGTATGCAGAAAGCCGCTGCGCAGCTGTCTGTGTGCACACTGATCCGTCGGTGTACACTTGTAGGTGGCCGCGGTACATGGTGCTCAAGTGGTCCAGCGCAAGAAATGTTGCTTCCGCGGCTGGAATGGTGCGCTTCGCTGGTAGCTTGGGTACGCTGAAGTTGCACGCAACATCCACAAAAGACCATGGCGGGTCCATAGGGCGCCGTTTAGGCAGTTTCAAGCCTAAATAATGAAATGTGTTTAGTGCCGCGTTGAAATGTGAGCCAGTTCTTGCTCTTAGCCGCCGGAGAAGCGCCGTGCCTGCGAAAGACTCGCCCAGTCTTGACAGCTGCGTCAATAAGGCCTGAGATGCCAAGAGGCGGAGCGGCAGAGACTCGGCTTCATTGGTGACCTTCGCGTTTGAAGCCGCCTGAGGGACTCCCATCGCCAAGCGAAGGCCCTTTCTGTGCACTGCCTCTAGGCGTTCGAACTGGCTTGGTGATGGTGATATCAGGGGCAGCTGATAAATGATGCGGCTTGTTATAAGCGCATCATTTAATTTAAGCATGGACATAGGATTGTTGCCCCAACGGACCCCTGCCATGCGACGAAGAGCGTTGATCCTTTGCACTGATGCAGTGACTATACCATCAACCGCACGTCGCCATAATAGCTTGTTGTCAATGGTAATGCCCAGGAAACGGACACTTGTTGCACAACGAATTGAGTGGCCTCTAATATTCAGCGACAGACGTGTTGACTTCCGTCGCGCTCCCGGGAAGAGCATGAAGGCCGATTTTTCCGCTGATAAAGATAGGCCGAGTGTCAACAAGTGACGCTCAATGATTGAAATAGCGCTCTGTGCTATCCGGGCCAAACGTTTGTGCTGGTACCCTGAGATCCAAATGCAGATGTCATCGACGTAGATGGATATTTTAACTGCTTTCAGAGCTAAGTGCAGAGTGTCGGGAAGGCTGGCCATGGCAGCGTTAAAAAGCAAGGGAGATAGAACACTTCCTTGTGGGACGCCGAGGGAAACGCGTCTCTCTTCGCTCATTACATTTCCAAGCTTAACACGGACACAACGGTCTCTGAGAAATTCATGTATGAACCGAAGAGCATTTCCCGACACACCCATGGCTTGGAGCCCGTTCACGATGCCTGCCTGAAGCACACAATCATATGCCTTGGCAACGTCCATGAAGACGGTGAGTGTCGAGAGTCCGCTAACACGGTGGTGCTCGATGTGGCTTAATAGGTCCAAAACACTGTCATGGGCACTCAGTCGTGGGCGAAATCCGGTCATACACGATGGCCATCGTCTTCCTTGTTCAAGGTACCAAGTTAATCTCGTACATATTAATCTTTCCATCAGCTTAGATACGCATGATGTAAGAGATACCGGTCGATATGACGCGAGGCTCGCAGGATCCTTTCGGACTTTAAGACTGGCACCACCCAAGCTGTCTTCCAAACAAATGGGATCTCTCCCGTGCTCCAGACATGATTAAATATGTCCAAAAGGGCCCTTTTTTGCTCATATGGTAGATTTGTCAGCATTTGATTGCTGATCAAATCGGGACCCACGGCACAGCCTCTTCTTAATTTGCTAAGTGCCATATCCAGCTCTCGGAAGGTGAATGGCGTATCCATCGTGTGAAAAAACTGGGGTGACAGAGGAATCGCCGCTCCTGCTGATCTACCAGATATGTACACGTCTGCGAAATCCTCTGCAAGGGTTTGCAAATCTATCCCTTGTTTTAAAGCGAGTGCTTCGAATGGCCTGTGTGTTCGGATCTTCCTAGAAAGACTATTTATTACCGCCCATATCTTTGTCAAGGGCGTAAACGTTGATAAACTCTCACAGAAAGCGGCCCATTGATTTCGTCTTAATTTTTTTGTATGGCGACGAATCGCAGCGTTTATCCTGTTATATTCGGTTTTCGCAGACGTATTTCCTTTTGTTCTAATTAATTTCCGCTCCGCCCGTCTACGTGCTGCGCAGAGGTTCTTCAATTTCAAGTCAGGAGCAGGAAAATGGTCGGGCAGTTTCAGCAATGAAGTTGCTGATCACTTGCCTTGCAACATATCTGCGAACAGCTCACCAGTGGATTTGTCCAACACTTCTCTGTAGGTGTCCCAGCGTGTTACATTGCAGAATTGTCGACCAGCAGTTCGAAATCCCAGGATATTGGTGAAGATGGGGAAATGGTCGCTGCCCATCTTGTCTGGAGCCGTGGTCGATGATACCAGAAGGTCCGTGGAGTGAAGTACAAGGTCTATTGCCCTCCATGAATCTGGTGGTCTGAAAAATGTAGGTTTACCATCGTTCGCCACACATAAGTCGGCAGCATCCGCAGCTGCAAGAAGTTCCTTGCCTCGAAAATCGACACTCTTATCTCCCCAGAGTGGATGGTGCGCGTTAAAATCACCACAGATTATTCGAGGTGCGGGACATCGAGTGCAAAGGTCCTTTAGGAAAGTCCCCATAGAGACCTTTTTTCGTGGGCTTATGTACACCGATACCACACTCAGTTTTCGGTTTCCCAGGCACACTTGCACAGCAGTGACTTCCAGTGAGTTGGAACAGAGGTCTTGCACTGGTAAGGCGACGTGAGGGATTTCCCGCCTTATGTATATCATTGCGCTTCCATTTGCAAACGACGTTATGCTCGGGTTGCCGTGTCGGGTGTACCCTGGGAGCGCCCTTGCATTCGGTAGACCGGCTTCGGAGAGGGCTAGAATCGGTATTGGAATGTCGCGCACGAAAAGGTTGAGTTCGCACAGGCGTTTTAGAAGACCGGCGCAGTTCCATTGCATTATTAAGGGCACTTTTGAAGGACGAAATAGACCAGGTGGGCGAGACATTGCCATTATTCTACTGTGTGTTTGTGGAAGCAGAGCAAAGTAACACTGACTCTAGAGCCAGGACTGCTTCCAACATATCCTTCGTTGAACTCGCAGGCATCTTAGCGACGTGTGAACGTAGTGCGGTGAACAGAGCGCGAATAACGTGCTCGAGGTTTTCTTGCTGTTGGCTTCCAGATGGTACTTGAGGTGGGCTCAGTGCATCAGCGTAGGTGCGCTTGGCGGACTCTTTCGTGATACATTTCTCACCAGCGTTGAGCACTTGCGTTGACTCAGTACCAGCTCTTGTCGGCTTTAGGCGCGGAAAATTTCCTGCGTACTCGTTATCCGAACCGCCATGCTGTGGCGCGCCGGACGTCTTCTTTGTGAGCGATGGTTCGTTCACAGTCTTCGGGCCGAGGACAAACGTCTTATTTCTTCGCTGCGCAGCTGTTCGTGCTGGACATCGGCCGTAGCTAGCTGGGTGGTCGCCGCCACAGTTTGCACACACAAGTTTTTCTTTACTTGTACACGTCTTAAAGTCATGAGGCCCCCCACAGCGCTTACACCTTTGTTCCCCACGACAGTGCTTAGCAACATGTCCAAAACGCTGACATTTAAAACAGCGCGGTGGCGTCTCCACGTAGTCTACCAACTCATGTCTGGTGAAGTCAAGGTTGATCTTCTCTGGGCGTTCCGAATTTGGAGCGAATGTGAGAACTACAGAGTCAGTGCGCCTTGATTCCCATTCGGTGGATGAGGTTTGGACTCGTCGTATGATTCTTCTTGCGTGGTATACTCCCTGAGGTCTCAGGTAGGTTAACAGCTCTTCGTCCGAGTACCATCTTGGGACCCCTTTTATAATGCATGTATTTTTCATGTAGCTGTGTGGTACACGGGCAGATATGGCAAGGCCGCAGATAGTATTGGTCTCTAGAAGCATATTAGCTCGGTGTTCTGTCTCTATATCCAAGAGCAGGGCTCCCTGTGCTGTGAAACGGCTCTTAACTGGGGCTCCACCGAGAATCGTTTCAATTTCCGAGTATAGGTCAATAGGATTCACTTGCCTCAAGTTAGCTCCTTCGGATGTTGGAGCAATTAACACAGGAATGCCCACAGTCCTGTCTTTGCGATGTCGCACAAGGCGGAAACCACCCTCGTCCATGTCTTGATCTGTGAGGTTCGCCCCGTTGTGGTCCCCGACGACAGTTGATTCGTCCTCTGATGCAACGCTGTGTTGTCGCTTGCCGTCAGGTATGCTTGCGCCAGCCAGCTGGTGCTTCTGACCTGGTGTCACACCTTGGGAGGTGATGGCGGCGCTCTCCCCGATGCTTGTTTCGTTTCTTCTAGCACATTTCGACGCGGCGGGCTGCGCAGTACCCGTCGGTCGCCGATACGGCAGGTACCTTTTCGAGTCGTCCGACGTCTTGAGAAGTGCTGAGCCGTAATATAAACAAAAATAAACGATAAATGCAGACAGAGCTACTTAGCCAAGCAGCAACAGCTTCGTCGTCTTCTTCCTCTCTTTTCTTTCTTCCGAACTCTTTATATGCATCTCCAAAAGCGTTATTTGACCATCCGCATTCCACAGCGTCGGAGACGAGTGATGCTAAGTATTTTTCATGACGTGATGACGTCACCACATGACGACACAATGACGTCGTACATTGTCACATGTTTGACGTGATTACGACGTCACTATGACGCCACATGATAACTTCGTAGCTTGGTCATTAGTGGTCCGATCACGAAGGCAATGCAAAAACCAGGTGAGGTGCCTCCGATCGTGGAGGCAATGCGAAAGCACGTTAGATGCATGAAGCTTTTGATAGATGGCGGGGCATGATCGACGGACAAAAAAAAAGAAAGAAAAGTCTTAGGTGAACGCTAAAGGGTTCCCCTTTCCGTTTGAGTTTTACTTTGTACACTGAGGGTAAAATAGAAATAAAGAAATAACATACTGTAGTGCTTTTTAAAAGAAAACCACCAAGCAATAAAGCGAAGGAAGGTATCGGAGACGTGAACTGTAGTAACCACGAAACAATTGGGAAGAAAGTAATGTGGACGAAAAGAAAACTGACCACTGGTAGGAACCGTAGCTGCAACTTTTGAATAACGCGAACGATGGTATCCGAATGTTTTGGGTTCGGTAAAGAGGACAGAAGGGCAAGTTGCCTTTTGCACTGCTTTTCTTTCTTCGCATTCGTATCGTAGTGACTGCAGCACAGTTAACGTCCCCTTGCTTGGTTTTCTTACCTGCTGAATTTCAATAGGTTGCATGAACATGGAATTAAGCCGTTAAAATTTTCTTCCGCCCATTTGTAGCGCTTGTTGTAATTCGTGTGCACCCTGCAATGTATCGTATCGAACAGGTCACAATAGAGAGAAGAGCAAATTTATTTCATTCATTCACAGCGACAGTCTCACTCTCTCTGACTTGATGCCTTGAGGTATAGTATGCGAGCAACTATTGGTCAGCTGCCAGATCTTAATGAGATCACGACGCTGTGATGGCTACTAGCGGTACTGACTGGCGCTACCACGTTTAAATGCAAATATACACTCCATAATGTAGCAGCAGGTATGACCACCACTATAGCTCGTTTCTTACAGCATCGGGCGCATTATTTGAAGGACGCAGGTTTGGTCACTCCCGGCGACACGCTATAATTTAATCCCCTTTTTATTCAATTTAACATCACCATTACTACTAATACCATCCACCATACTTTCCTTTCTATCATTGTCTGTTAGTTATCAATAGTACAAGTCTCTAGGTATTTTTATGATTCTTCCGTATTCAGATTCTTCTTGCCATCTGCAATCATTTTTTTTAAACATCATTCATACTGCTGTATTATCTGCCCAATATTCTCTGTACTTCCTGCGTATTGCTGCGTTGATCGTACCCCCCGCGCCATGTCTGGTATTCAGACTGGCAGTATTTTTCTAAATAAATAAATAAATAAATAAATAAATAAATAAATAATGCTGACACGTGCTCTTCCAACTCAGGGCACGGAGAGGCTCGCGTCCAATCCGAGTATCGCCATTCCTCACGGTTGCCCGACTTTACCCGTGAGTCCTGCAATTAATCCAGATCCCTAATGATCGCTAGAGCCTTAATAAGGAGCACACCTCCATGGGACGTTATTGCTTTTGGCATTGCTACTTTTTGTCACAATATCGCCCAACTCGTCTGCGTGACCCAGTTTCGGCTTTCAGCGGATCGACAGTCCGGAAAATATAACAAGCTACTTCGTTGTCAACCCTTCATTGACTGACGAGAAAGTAGGATTGACAGATCATGACTATTTTTCTTGGAGCACCGTTAAGGGCGAAAGAGCCCTCCGTTGTAGCTGGATGAACATGCTCTCGATTTCCAGACAGCGAAATAATTGGGAATGATGTAGGTACTGACTCACTTTAGTTTTTGTTTTCTTATTTATAGCCGCTCTTAACGATGCTATTCAATATGACTAAAAAAACAACAAAGCAGTGTTTTCAATGTTCGAAGGAATGAAGTGGTTCTTGAGTAGGAGGAAGAGAATGATGGCAAGCAGTTAAGTCTTTCTCTCGTTCCCCTCTACACCTCCACCTTTGAAAGAAACACGTTTATTTGTGCCCTATCTATACGACTGAATCGTGTTTTCGGTGAACAGGCTTCTTGCTATATATTATTTGCAGCCTTCTTACACCAAGTGAACTAAGGATTTTGTTTTTGAGAGTTGTTTCTTCCAAGATTCTCGCAAGTACGTATATAAATAGCACACGGCTACTACTGATCTCGGTTTCTTACATGTCCGATTGATACTACGCGTGTATGCCCACGCGACAACCTCAAGCCCACAATGAACTTTCTACTTTCATCATGTCTTTTGGATTTTCTTTCATATATACATTGTCATCACACATCGACATAGATTCAAATGTGGGCCATTTTGTCTTCCTTGGCTAAATAAACACATCCCGTTGCCTATATTGCATGTAATGTTTCACGATGGGGTAAATATATTTGACAGAAGTGCGTTTGTCTGGGTAAAATTATAAAAACAAACAGGCTCTCTAGCCACATTTAATCTACAGTTTTTAACTTTAAAGACTGGCCCTACGTTTCGAGACCCGATCAGTCTCCTCTTCGGGGAGCGACTGTCTGGCTGGCTCATAAGCTATAGCGGCTTTTTCAGTCTCCTTCTCCACCGTCGTTCAAGAGGCTAAGAAGTAACTAAAAGCCTTCAACAAGAACGATGGGGAGAACGACGGTCGATATAGAGACAACCGCTAAAAAACGCAAGCTTCGGACACACGTAAGGCCAGCAACACGTAAGGCCAGCTTTTAAATGCGAAGCATTTCTTAGCGAACTTTGGTGACTTAGAGCATATATCTATCTATCTAACCGCCAACGACTTTCATCTCTCCTGGCCGTCTCAATGATGGTATAGATACTAAAATTAATATGGCATAACTAGACCGTATCACAAGCATAACTGACTAGCCATAACATGAAAATTATGACATGTATAACATGAATGTCATGATTTATATTTCATGGTCTTGTTGCTTTTGTGGTGGTTTCATTCACATTACATTTTGTAAAACTGGTACGGTATAACATGATTGCATGGCGAACGTAAGTGACAGACCCTCAAGTGGAAGTCATGACATACATGTCATAATTTTCATGTCATGACTAGTCATGACTACAAGCCATGCTCATGGTGCGCTCACGATCATTTTCTTAGCGTCACATATACTAAATTTGGTATTACGGGACGTCAATAGATGACGAAGGTATGTGACTGGTGCAAACATGATAATTATGAGATGCGTGTCATGTAACAACATGACTACATGCCACGCTCCTGATGCGCTCGCGGCCAATTCGCTAGCTCCACATATACCAAATTTGGTAACACGTGACGTGAATAGACGACGAAGGTAAGTGAAAAATCCTAACATGATATCATAGCATGAAAGTCATGTATGGCATAATTTACGTCCACCTCGTAACGTTGTGCTAATTTTAGAGAGGCAGATCAACCTTCCTCTTTAGTGCTTCTCATATAATTGATTCCCACAGTACGTGGGATCTGCCTTTTTTTTTACTTAAGAAATTAAATACTAATAGTGGCTGGATAGTCTGTTTACTCTTAATGTTTCATGAGCATGATCTCATCAACAGGGAATACTCTTATTTTTTAACGGCGAATGTGCATTATTTCTTGGTCCTTCATATTAGGAGTATATCTTAACAATAAGAAAATCCCCCCTCCTATTTTTTATGTACGCCATATGTTTTTTAAACAGATACAGACACAAATGTCTCTCCTAATACATACTTTCACTATGAAAATTCGAATTTGTGTTAGGCCGCTTGCTTTGCAGCGATTATGTGCTTTTGCGTTCGCTTTTGCGTTCACAGGCGCTCACAAATAATCCATCATCCTTGAGTAAAGGAAGAGCTTTCTGAAAGGACGGGAATTCTTTCTCATCACTTGCTACCTATGTGTGGGAAGGCCTACCTATCCTGATTACACTTGACCCTACTGAAAATCGCCTTGTACCTTTCGTTTATGAAGAGTGTGCTAAATATAGAGTGGCCATACGTTCATAACGCAAAATTTGCTGCCACTTTACGTCATGCAACTCTTTAGCACAAAATGAAAGAAAAGGAAAGTAAGCTCTTTATTACAAAGATTGCGCTAAGTCAAAGTTTTAGGAGGAATCCGTTGTAATGGTTTTGATGCCTGCAAGAACTGCTTCGATAATTTAACAGAGTTTGCGATGTAGAATTATATAAATCCTGACGGAAAATGATAACTAGGCATGTGCGAATATTCGAGCAATTCGAATATATTGTGACGATGGAACGCGTTTATTTACAATATGGGTAATGCAGAGGTGTAGCTCAGCCAAGGATCCACAGCGTCGCTCGCGAGCCAGTCGAGTCTCTTCCTCCTCTTCGTCGAATCTTCGCTAGCGCGTTTCACTTCCCGGTTCGCAGACGATGCCCTCTGGGCGAGTCACTCAGATGGTTGATGATGGCACGGTTTAAGGCGCGCAACGTGTGTCAGTTGTGTTTTGCTAGAGCGGCGACCATTGCAGCACTGCAGAACGAGTATTGCAGAACGAGTATTAGAACCATTGCAGAACGAGTATTACAGCACTAAATCACTTAGATTCAAATTTAAATTATTCAAAATTTTGAAGCATCTGGAAAGAACGAATGTGTTTCTTTTGTCGATATGTAAACAGCATGCAAAGATAGTTTGACTGCAGTGGAGATATGCTGTTTTGTGAGTACTTCTATTAAAAAAAATCCACACTGCATTCGATTTCCGCTTCAAAGTGAAACGAATATATTCCCCTCACATCGTATCGTAATTATTAGGACAAAAAGCTTGCCATATCGACTTATGTGCTCTATAAGTGTAGAAAATTTTAAAACGTAACGAAGTACACAGGTTATCACTTGCATCCTAGTAAAAGTCAATGAATTTTCACGGTTTCTTACACTTCTCTTTGAACCGAAAAGAATGATATTTGCACACGCATTGTTTAAACTTAAAAAAATATATTTTGCAGATGAGTTCGGTCACAACAAATATGTTCACTTTTCTTTTTAGTGTGCGATATTGACTATTCGCGTTCAATTGAAAACTATTTGTTTCAAAGCCGCTTCGAGCCTAAATTTTACTATTCCCACAATCCTAATGACATCCCCTTTGTCCGATAGTATATGCATTCCTCCACTGGTGTTAGTCTTCGCTGTGGTGCGAAACGCCATGATTGAGCACTTGCGAATATGGAGCGATCGTTTAGTGTGCCAAGAAAGCATGTTTTTTGCTGCAGTTCGCAAGGCCAACGTTTCCAGAGAAGAAACGTTGATGCGGGGATCTTTGCGGAAATGAACTGTGCCTCTATATATAGCCGATCCCATCAACAAGGGCTTTTCTGGAACGAAGTGGCATTCTCTCATAAATCAGCGTGCTTCCTAATGCCGCATAATACTTGAACGCGTTAATGGGAGGCTATTTCGATTCGTTTTCCACAGAGCATTCCGCCCTCCTTTTGTCGGAATGTGCGCTAAGATGAAAAACACGTGGAAGATTGCAGGATTGCTTCACGCTGGAAAATGACTCAAAACTAAAAGCCCAGCTGTTCCACGTACCAGTTGGATCAGCACAGCTTCTTGCGCATGCTACTTCCCTTAACATATATTTTTGCATCATTATTTTCTTTGTGATCCAAAATTCGTTCTTGTCTGGCTCATGCAACGCGATAAATATTTCGAACAGATACTTAGCATGATAACATTATGTTTTGTCTTCATGCTTGGAGCTATCAGGAGTTAAGACATCGCACTTAGGAATAAACATACAAATAAACAAATAAAAGAGCGAACTAATGTTTCCTCTATAAATGCCACAAATATCACAAGCGACACTGTCATATCACCACAGCCTACAATTGTGCTTGTTCACATTTGGTTCTTCGCTGTTATTTTGTCTGCCTGCGTTGCGCGAGGCTTGCGGAGCACCAACAAAAAAAGCTTGGTCCCTGACGTTCTGTATACAGCGCAGTTTCCATTAAAAGCACTGGATGCCCCCTACCCCCCCCCCCCCCGCCTCCTCCCTCGATATCATTACATGGTGCGAATCGCTCCATAAAGAGTTAAAGTAATGAAACATTGCTACTTCAAGCCCAACCTGTCAGCTTGAGCAAAAAACGCACCGAAGCAAAAAAATTACGACAGCATAGGCATGTGCCTGCTGAAAAAGGAACAAAAACTCGGAATCGTATTAGAATTAGCTGATTAGTTCATAACCAACGAAAATTAGATCAGCGAAACAGCAAAGAAAAAAAAGAGACAAAGGCGAAACAGATAATGGCATCGTATCCAACATGCATGCAATCTTCCCTTTCTCCTATTTTTTTTTCTAAATATTGACTCACACCAGTCGAATTTCCAATGACTTGAAGAGGAGTGCATGACTTATTCAAATATTGCAAAGCCAGAACATTCACTCGATACTAGTGGAAGGCATGTGCTCTTCATAGGGTCTGCTTTTTAAAGAAGATGGAGGTGTTAAGTAGTCAGCAGTAGATGTAAACATCAGATAACGTTTACAATATTGATGAAAGGAGAGGTTTGAAAGATACAAGTGGAACCAGTTTTCATGACTGAGAGCCCAAATAGCAATACATTTTACAAAAACAGAAATATATACCAACAAATGAAAAAAAGTAAAGCGATAATACAAGATAATACGATGGGATAACACCTTACTGTAAATGCAGGCTATGTGACAACTGCTCACCACCCCGTTTTGAAACGGCGTCAATGAAAATGGTTATCTTCAACAATAATAGGCACCACTGAAAGTACATCGCAAGAAGTGCTAGTCCATAGCTATTGCTTAGGCTTATATATGATGAACTTGCGTGCGCTCTGATGTTATGTGGCACCTCATAACAAGCATTCCTCGTTTTTTTTTAATCTGTGTCTACGACTCTGCAGTTTCTTAGAACCTCAACAAAGTTTGTTGACTGACTGACCAACCATGCATCGATTAAGAATGACCTTTTCATGACGGCATGTTCACTCACCTGGATGTTCGATGACCGTGTGCACGTGAAAGCTTCCTGCCACCATGATGATCGAGTAGAGAAGCTGAAAATGTTGAGAAAAAGAAAAGAAACGGAAAATTTATATTAGCCACGAGCGCGCTCTAATTAGGGTCTGCGTAGGCAAGGCGAGCGCGCCCCTCTAAGCTCGTTGCAAATATGGATGTTTCTCCGGTTACCGTAAGTCTCTGAAAATATATTGCTAAAGTTTGTTTCATTACTCAAATTTAGTTTTTTTTTTATTGTGACTTACACACACACACACAAACACACAAAAAGAAGAGCAGCCCGATTGTGAAGACTTCCTTATTAAACCGGCAGACGTAAACGATATCTGATTTATTGCTATTAAACTGAAAATGTTCGCAACTATTCCGCCAATGAATTCATGATGAAAATTAAATTGCCTAAATATCAATGAAGGATAGAATTCAGTAGTATAAAGGAACGTTCTATCAAAAGAACTCATTTTGTGAACGTGAAGAAGCAGCCAATAAATACAGCGATAAAACGACAAGTGCTTTATGCAGTCAGATACGAGTCATTCAAACGAGTCCACTAAATAAAACAAATTAAACGAGCGGACATGCAAAGACATAACAGAACTGTTCCATTCCCATTGGAAACACGTTTGTTCAAACATATAGAGGCTGACCACACTAATGAGGGGCCTGCCAACGACAAAACCAGCGTCTCCATGTTGAAAAAACAGTGGTCACCATGGGTCGTTCTTGCTGTCCTCAAAACTATACTTGTACTAATAAAAAACACTTTAACGACTCAAGAAGCACCACGGAATAGCTGAACGACGTGTAAATACGCCAGAAATGCTGTTGCAGCACGCCACGTTCACCAGATACGACAC
The DNA here is from genome assembly GCA_013436015.1 of Rhipicephalus annulatus. Lineage (NCBI taxonomy): Eukaryota > Metazoa > Arthropoda > Arachnida > Ixodida > Ixodidae > Rhipicephalus > Rhipicephalus annulatus. The sequence continues at coordinate 158,989 of WOVY01003530.1, read as the reverse complement.
TGTTTAAGCTTTTCGCTCTTAAAAATGCCCACAAGTCTGACTTCTAGGTAATAGCATATTGTTACGGGATGAGTTGATACCACAGAAGGAAGACGATGAAAGAATGAGTGCAAAGTGCGTGGATCGCAACAGCGTTGTACGCCTTTGCTCGGCTTACAACGCTGCTGTGGTCCACGTACCTTCTGCTCAGACCTTCGTTGTCTTTCTCTGGTATCCCGTAACAATATCATTAATTTTTTTGTGATAATACATCGCTTCCGCACCTGTTCTTAATAACATTTTAAGCAGTTTTACAATGTCTGTAAGACCCTTCCGGTTTGACAGCCTCATCTCCCCATCTCACTCATACCTCTTTTTTTTTATGGCTTTGAGAACTGCTGATGTTTACCCCCATAATAATGCAGGATGCATGTCAATGGTGAGGCGGAAGAGGGAGGGGGGTGGTTATAACCTCCTTGAAATTTTCAATTTTTATAAACACATCCATGAACATGTATCCTAAAGGGCGGTTAAGCCCCTGCTCACCCATCCCCGAAAAATATTTCTGGCTACGCCACTGATAAGTATATATGTAATCATCACGCATAAAAAGGAACTGCGTTTAAAAGCGCGTCCTTGTGAATCAATACCTTTGTAAGCTATTTACGCCTTGTACTCTTTACGAAGAGTTAATTGAAAGAAGCATGCGACACGTTCCAAAGAACTGCGTAGCATGCAACAAGAAAGAGCATCGTAGGCCTGAGCGAAGATGTTGCGCCAGAATATGTCCAGTATACAATCTCTGTCTGGCTGCCTTGCAACTAATAATAACGTTCGTATTGTTCTCAGGCCGCGCTGCCATATATATGATTACATATATAGGATATCGGACTGGGAAGTACAGACCGCCCCGTGGGCAGTAGATATATACATACAGTGACGTAGCACGCTTTGGTATTGTAATAATCCAACGGCCAAAGCACATTTGCGAGGCGCCTCATAATTACGCCCCAGAAAGACGAGATACTTCGGCATCTATCATGCGCCTAAGGGCAGGCCGAGAAGATATTGTCCTTCCAGCACGAATTGTTCACTGGCGACTCGAAGGATTCATTGAAAGCCACTCAGGCATCCTCACATCGGAGGGCTTAATGAGATTCCCATTTCAAGAATTCGCTGAATTGAAGCCACTTAGCCGGCTTCCGAGCACGACGGACGACCTTTGTATCAGGCCGCCTTGATTACTGGAGCGAGTGGATTCTGTAGAACCTGTGCCCTCTTGATAACGAAATTTTCTGGAAATTACTTTAATGTCTAATGAAGCTCTCGCCTGCGTATTAAGTTTTCTTACGAAAAAAAAAACGTTTCCGGTAGAACGTATGTCACTTTTACTAACCAGCAAGCGTATAATGCGGAAAAACAAAATACTTGGCTGACGAAGTATGAAATCATAAGTCTAGGTGGCCCCTTTGATTCTCTTCATTGAAAATTCAGCATTTTTTTTCAAGTGTAGATATTATCACAACATAACGTGCCACATTTGTAAATCGATAGATATATATGTGTGGTTAGACGTCCTGAAACCACCCTATGAGGACAGCCGTATAGTTGAGGGCTCCGGAAATTTCGACCTCCTGTGGTTCTTAACGTGCATCCAAATCTGAGCACAGGGGCCTACACCATTTTCGCCTCCATCGAAAATGCAGCCGCCGCAGCCGGGATTCGATCGCGCGACCTACGGGTGAGCAGCCGAGTACCTGACTGAGCCACTAGACCACCGCAGCGGGGCCCACATTTGTGAATCCGGAAGAGTTGCAGCGAAAACATCACCGACTATCACGATAATGCCGAATGCGAATTCTCACCGCAGCTGTTCAAATCACGCCCACCTTTCGACCATCGTCTATTTTGTGTGGGTTGATCCTTGTACGTTCACAGACAAGCTAGCGATATGTGCCGCTAATTTATAATCGAATATTTCAATAATCGAGCGAACAGCTTGAGAGCCGGCCAGCCGTGATGTAACGAGCCACTTGCTGGGCGAGCTGGTGCACGGTCGGCAACCCGGAGGATGATCGCGTTCCATGGTCAGCTGCGCTTGAGATAGAGCTCTTTGTGCGTTTCTCAACTTGCCACTGGAGCTAAATGACTCGCAGCGGTTAAAACAATGCCACCCATGTAGCGCTGGTACTTGCAGCAAACAGTTTTTCTCAATCTGTCTCAAGTCAAAACGTGTCCTGTGAATCTGCGACGCGTAAGTGGTTTGCAGTATACGGATAAATATTTATTGAAGCTCCTCGCGGGAAGTGCCATAGTTGAACGTGACACTTGCTATTTTTTACCGGAACCGAATGCAATCGACCGAATTATATCAGAGCTTTGGCCAAACTGTATATTGTTAGTAACCCTTTAACCTCAAACTCACCTGCCGTTCGCTTTGGCTAATGTTTACGTATGCCGTACTCAGTAAACGATAAAAAAAACAACTGTCTCAAGGAGTAGCATTGTTAGGACCACTTATCTATTATGTTTAGCACCAAAAGCCGTACATACACGTATGATAGCAACCAAAAATCTGCCTGCTTTGCCAATATCATCGCGCGAAGTAACACTTGCTCGCGAATGCAGCGTTGACAGACTCCCGTATCTCAAAATCGCTTGTCACCTGGCATTCTTGAAATACAGCTGTTTATCATTGTGGAGGTCCGTCTGCAACGTCTTCCACAACGCGTATATGTCGTTTGCATTTGGGTTCGCCCCGTTTTTGACGCTTTCGTCGTCACTTCAGCTGGCGGCGATGGGGTCGAAGTGAAAATATGCAGCATAGACGACGTCGGTGCCGCTTCTGCTCCTCGATGAACCACTGCCGTAATTGTGGGGTAATGACGTGGCCGACAACTTGGCGATGGTAGCGGTAACACGTCGCAAAACTAGCAATACACTGACACGTGCGAACCACGCGGCTCGCGACAATCGCAAAACAGGGAACAGACTGACCACGGGCGGAAGGGGCTATTTGGTAGCAGACGACGGCACTACTTCTTACGGCTTGTGACGTCACGCACGCCATTTCAAAATGACAGCCGCCGGGCGGAGTTTACAGCCGATGACTTCTACGGCTTATTTTGTACTGAAGTAATCTTTTACAGTCCAGTGTTTTCTCACGTGTTCACGCATATTTGACCCACTACCTTCCTTTTTCGCCGAAAAGAGTAAATTGTTGGGAGATCATGTCATGGCCCTTTTATTTTGATCTTGCAAAGAGTTCAGGCAAAGATCTTGAGAAAGACATGTTCGTACGTATGCAGAGTTGCATACTACGCCGTGAGCAGTGCGACTTACGGGGACAATTTCGGGCAGCCCATTTTCCATTACCACCGCGAACATGGCGTAGCGCGACTGTCTCGCTAACCAGGAGACTGCCGAAAGCAGCTAGTTGCCAAGTTCCACAACAGCCACCGCAGACAGGCCTCCGTTCATGCAGGGCTTTATTTCTATATATGTTACCACTGGACACCCTTGTGGCATGTCTTGGTGATTGCGTCATCAGCAACCGCAAGATGGCGCACACTACTATGGCACCATAAAGCCCCTTTATGGCACCTCGGTTAGCCGCTACGGAGCCTGTCGTCTTGCCATTGTCGCTCTCTCATCCTCGCACTCTCCTCGCTGTCACCGTCTTTCGTCCTCCACTGTGTTACAAGTTGACTTTCTTTAAACTTCGTACCCTGCCTAATACGACAACACCAACGTCTTTCTTAAAGAACCCCAGGTGGTCAAAATTTCCGGAGCCCTCCACTACGGCGTCTCTCATATCAAATAGTGGTTTTGGGACGTTAAACACCACAAATCAATCAAACCAACGTCTTTCAACCCAGAAACTGGTATTTAAGAGCAGAGCTCTAAAAGAACGGACACCCGTTTTATGTTGGGGCAACGCCAAGTGTGATTGAAGTTTTGGCTATCCGCAGTTGAAGCAATGTAACATTAGTCACATATTGCAACAGAAACTCCTGGTGCTCTAGTGCCACGTACACTTCTCAGTGCATTGCAAATGTCACGACCCAAGCGAAACTGAATACCGCTAATAAACACGCGCACAAAAAAGGACGACGACGACACCATGGGTGGCAGCCCCATTAGCACAAGCGAAGTCAGCCGCAGTGCACCCGCCAGCTGTGCATGGAGCCGGGCTCCGACTGAGGGGACAGCGCGCATGACGAACGAAGAAAGCGAGGTTATAGAGGCCAGTGACTCGTGACATCGACAGATCCCACGCTCAGTCTTTTAGAGACGAAGATCCTTAGGGTGAAGCAATGTCCTCTGTTAATCGGCATGACACGGTATGGACATCCATATACATATGGATATGCATATGGCCATATAAGTAACCATATCAATATCCCTATCCATGTTATATTCAAATGGATATTCATGTGGTTATTCATATGAATATCCATATGGACATATATATGCCATATGCACATAGTGATAAATATACAACGTTTTATACACTGTCACACGTGTTGTCACGTCTTTGCATGATCTAGTGGGAAATGTACGGGGGTTAATGATTTCCGGAGCTGAGCCCACTCGTCATCACTCACTTCGTGGATATGCCATGAGTTTTTTTAGGTGTCGTTCACTCTATCGTTTACGCCAATAGTGACGCCGTTCAATACACTCTGCACTGCTGCTGCACTCTGAAAACACTAGAGATTTGGTTACTCTGATACCGTCGCACGTGCTCCCCCAAATCAATCAAAAACGTTTTATTTGAATGTAGTAATATGTGCGTAAAAAAGGTGTGATAACATTCTATTTGAATGTAGTGATGACTGCAGGAAGAAAAAAAAAGCATGTGGTGGAGACTCCGCTAGGGCTGCCATTGTTCAGCCGAGCACAGCGATGACACCCATGCATGTACTACAGTGACGATCAATATAAGTTAAAACCACTGTCTACACTCAAAATTCTTACTTCTTCGTGTGTGAGCAGCGCTCTCCTTTCGTAAACGCGTCCGCCGCAGTGAGCGAAGTGGCGTTCGTGCTCTCTTTAACTACTTTAACTTCACAGCAAACTTTCGGTAGAAGTACAAGAGGTACAAAGCAACAATATCACGATACAAGTGCGTGCGAGTGAGCCACAACGCGAGAAACATCTTTATACACTTTGACCACGCCATGTCGAGGCACGTGGCTGCGAGTTCGACAGAGTCGCCACCTGGCGGCAATTGGCCGAAGAGGCGAAGTGTGCATTGCTCCGTGCGTCGTCTGCTAGCCAAGTCGTGTGTCTATGTGCGCGTACGTCATGCACATACTGGAAGTGTGTTTTGTACGGCCATGTCAGCGCGAGTGTAACTGTTTCTAGATATGCCTGAAACGATGTACGAAGGCATTTGGTCTTGCTCGGCTGCTAATGCGTCGTAATAAGATTAGCGAGAGCAACTTTCCAGAGTGCTGTTTTTTGTCGTCGTAACCTGCCTTCACCAGAATAAGTTCAGAGTGGGTGCCGCTTGCTGTTTCAATCACATCGCAAAATGCTCTTGGCATCCTCCCAAACATGAGGACTCCTAAATGGTATGTGATTGCAGCGATTTATTACAATTTGATTGTAAACAAAAAAAACAGGCTCTAGGCCATGTACTTGCGCGCTTTTGGTATGTGTACAACTACGGCAGTGTAGTTTACCGATCATGCGAGGAGCCCTAGTTGTGTTTATGCGGCCGTGGTACCACAACACAGAAATATTACTATCACATAAACTCTCGCACATTGGTACTTAAACTGTATTTAAAACAGAGTTACCATGCGCAGCCGTGTGCTTAGATTTAAGAAAGCTTTAAAGAGCCCAGACGTAGAAAATACTTCAGACGGCATGCCTTATATATAATGTTGCGTATTTGCACTGAAAATTTCACCTCTTTTTATAGTGTCTTCGGCGTTTGTGTGGCATTGTTAGTGACCGATGGAAGGCAGTGGTCACGATGGAAGGCAGTGGAAGGCACGGTGCTGCCACCTATAGCTGTGGATTTTCTGCCACCTATCCAAGTGACTTTTAAGTAGCCTAAGTTACACTTCTCGTACAAAAAGCTTTTAAGAAGTGCACCTCAGTGAGGCCCTCTCAACGATAAAGCTTGTTGTTAATGTCCTTTAAGTGTTCGTGATACGAGCTTAGCAGCTACTTATTGTATTGTTTGTCAATGTCTGTAGCCAGACAGAGGAGGCATCATGCGATGTAGAAGGCTATGGACAGATTTGTTTGAGCATTCGCAACAGCTTTGCGGACGCCGCCTGCCGTAGAGCTGTTGCGTACGCCAACTAAATCTGTCAAATATGTGGGGTTTTACATTGGCAAACCACCAAATGATTGGGAGAGACGCCGTAGTGGATGGCACAGGAAATTTTCACCATCCCGTGTTTTTTGACATGAAATGACTTCACACAGTACACGGGCTTCTACCACTTCGCCTCCAGAGAAATGCGACCATCGCAGCTGAAATCGAACACGCGAGCCTGTGCTGAGATATCCCGCGGCAAAGTTTAATTACGGTTTGCATAATTAGATATGCAAGCTGGCGTGGATCAGTGCAGTGTTCTTCCACAATGTAACAAGCAGTGATTACTTGCCATCACCAGTCGGTAGTAAAAGCGTAACCGTTATCTGATCTGTCAATGTCTTCAACCCGTTGTCAATTTAAACGTCACAAGCTACCGCAACACACATGGGAGAAGCTTTGCGCCAGTGGTCGCTGTCTCTCATGATTTAAAACTATTAAACGAACACATGCCCACTGGCTGCAATCACTAAAAGTTATTTATTGAATATCAATCAGTTGAGTTCATAGCAGCGATAATTATCGTGTTACTTCATGTCACCCTGGATAGGTAAATTATCTGCGAAGATATTTTCACGTACCTTAATTTCAGTGCTCAGTTTTCAGAAAACCGTAAAACTTAATTTGAAAAGCCCTGAATATATGTGCATATATCACGCACCAACTGTTTCTAGATTCATTCAGGTTTCGATTTGCACCGTGTTAATTGTGCAATATATTGACATCTATATGAGTCAGCCCGATATTGTGCGCCACGAACTCCGCAGGGTGTTTTCTTGGCTATTGGTTTCAGTATATTGCTCCATAACTTAGGTCAGACTCTTGGTCATCAATAACCAGGAACTGCCCACACAGCAAATGCGTGATAGTCAGAGCACTAATGGATTTGCCGTGTAGCTTGCGGCGTAACTCGGGTCAATATGTGTTGTTTGTTTGGTGTACTTCTTCTGAACATGCACTGAAAGCTACAGAACATACCCGCAAAACATCCTTGTCTGTCTCACTCTTTCCACGACAGCTTTTTTTAGCAAATACCACAGAGCATATAAGCTGTTTGTTTCTTTTTGGTTGAAGGTTTGCTATAATTGCGTACTTCAAACAAACTGCATATGTAATGCAGCGTTGCTTGCACGTATACGAGTATTATGTTGCTCATAACCAACAGTAAAGATGCGTAGGACATAAGATTGCTATCTGGACGTTTGGTTAGCCCGGCATGAACTCGTAAGATCAAACTTCGTTTTGTTGGCCGACAGAACCGACATGTCACCAGAGGGCTCGTAAACTGGGACGACTAATCACTTAATACTGATTCCTTTTTTCGGTTCTACTTCCTTTATTGATTTTCTCTGATTTCCTAATTAGACGAAAATAATAGTGTGCGTGTCTGGACCTGAAAACAGTCACGACAAATGAAATAAACTCGAATCGTATTTCTGGGAAGCTTCTTTATTTTCTCTCCTCATCACCCAGAAACCCCCTTTCTAGCAAGCTAGTAAGCCCCGAACGTGCAGGCCGCGGTTGTTGAACGAGCGTTCAGCGTGATAATTTAATTAAGCTGGCGTCGATAGTAAAGGCTACTTAACGCATCACGACGCCACGAACTGAACAGATGCTTCGATAGCAGCCCAACGTTGAGGAATCGACACCTATTGCTCATAAGGCCGGCGCCCTTTCACTCGGGAAGCGTGGGCGCCGTTTTGGACGGCCAACATAAGCAACACGAGGCTGGCGACAATTAGGCGGTGACCGCTCGCGTGTCGTTGCCCTCATTTGAGGTTCCCCTCCACTCCCACCTTTTTTTTCGGAAGGCTAGCTGCAGACGAGACAAACACTACAGCGTTAGTAACAAAACGCTTTGCAATCTGTTGTGGCTAGATGATCGCGAGGGAAGTGCACATGAGCATCCAAGGGCCAAGACTGAGTACGGGAGACTGAAGGGCTTGATGTCTGCTAGGCTCGTCAAAAGCGTGAACGAATAAAAGAAGCAAATCTTGCCCAGTGAATACGTAATATGGCGAACTACACTTATTCGACTAGCTATACGATCGGTAAAACGACACGACAGCTCTCTAGCTATACAACATACGAGACAAAAAAAAAGTTGAAAAAGTTAAGGTAGCTTGCACTAGAAGTACCAAGCTTTAAAAAGTGTGGCGCTGGGTAGCCTTGATGATGATGACGATGATGATATTGAGGATGATGATGATGATGATGCCTCAAGTATGGCTCATACCTTATCGGGGGGATCAGTGAAAGATTGAGCATATCTGTTAGACGTTTTCAACATTGAATATTTGAGAAAAAAACATATACGGGTAGCCTTCCTAGATTCTCTTCAGTTGTTTTTTTCTTCAGTCATTACCTCTTTCTTTCTTTATTTATGTTGCAGTTTGTAACACACAAGCGTTTAAAGCTGGGGTCCACTAAGACTTCACTGACGTATTTCTGTCACGTATATGACGTTAACAGCTACACGAACACACTACGAAGAATGAAATCAGAAAACAAAAAGGTTATGTGAATTCGGAAGACCCGTTAATCGAGCCCACGACCTCTCGGACAGCGGCGACAAAAAGCGGATGCTCAGGAGACTGCATCACCGACGCATTTGCGAAGAGTCCTTCAAGCATGCTTTATATAACCCACACTCCTCCTTCTGTACCCGTATTCTTCGTTTGTTGGGGTGGTACCGTCCGTCGCCTAAGAGCGGAGAAGAGGAGTACTGCATTATGCCACTAACGCCGACAGAGAACGCTGCGGTAGTCTCAGCACTACGGCGCCTTGATGCCTGCATTCGAACGGACGCGGACATCAGATCTAGGGAGCCTTCATGTACGTGGTTCCTACCGACGCCGCCTAGGTGGCGTTAGCCCTACTTGAGACAGAGTGTAGCGTGGCCTTTGCAATCAGCTGCGACAAAGTTTTTGAAGCTAACTTCGGAGGTCATGGCTGTTATGGGCTCTGCGCGCTGATTTGACTCGGCGATGATGCATTTACGTGCTTCGTCTTTCGTGTTGTATTGGTGTGAGTCACGGGGTTTGTAGTTCGTGTAGTGCAGCTTCCATGTGCACCAATCGTGTACCTGCGCCGTCTACTGATACGAGTGCGAAGGCACCGACTACGATGAATGGATGGATGTTGTTAGCACCCCCTTTATAACGGGGCGGTGACATGAGCGTCACCAGGCTCGCAAGAAAAAAAAAACATTCTTTTCATGTTGGCCTAATGCCTTATCTACATCGACCTCATTATAACAAAGAAAAATATCAATTTGTGTTCCATCTCTCTGCCTCTTCAGGCAGAATGGCTTAATTTTCCCACTATTTCGGTCCTCTATATCTAATTTTCTACCACCAGTACTCGAACCGTCTTTTACTTGCTTCTATCATAAAGGTATTCAGCTTTCCATGTTTGTCCCTGAAACCCAAAGCATCATGTACGCTTGTACCCACACGTATACCTTGGTGAACATCGCCGCATTCAATCAGAATATGTTCCATCGTTTCCTTAACTCCTCCACGGCATGTATATTGTTCTTATTCTTTACTGAATCTCGCTTTATCACTAGGCGTTCTAAGGCAACCCGACCTCGCTTCATTTAGTAACGCAATTTGCCTTGTATTATCATAAAACCACTCCCGCCTTAATTCGTTCTTGCCCTTTTGGTAGTTACTAAGAGCCGACTTCTTTTCCATCCCGGCCATCCAATGAATCCTCTCCGCCTCTCTGACTTTTCGATTAATGCTTTTTATCACCCTGTTGCCCGCACTTCCAGCCGTAGATTTCCTGGTGAGCCTCTTAGCTTCTTTTTTTTTTGTCATGCACTTTGTGTTCCCGCCCTTCCTACACAAATACCTGAACGGCTTCCATGCCCATCTAATCTCCTTCATTTTCCTAAGCATCTCTTAAATTTCATTTTTTTTCTCTGCGCTTCTCTTACTTCAAAGCCTTTCCTTCCCATAACCCCCATTTACAGCCTCATTCGTCGTCTTCCCGTGAGCACTCAACGTGAAACGTCCCACAGTCCTTTGACTTACATCCATTCTTTATTGCACCTCGGACTTCACGCACAACACTGAGTTCCCAAGGTAAGCCCTAGAACCATTACGCCTTTTCACAGACCCCGAAGCACTTCGTACCTATTGTACCCTCGTAACGTTCTGTGCTTCATTATTGCAGCATTCGTCTTTCCCTTTGTTGCCGATGTTTTTTTTTTGTACCTCCATATATCTAGCTTCCTCATTCAACCATACTCCGAGGCACTTGTACTCGTTACCCTCGATATTTCTTGGCCTTGTATTGAGACCACCTGGTCCTTGTGATCATTGAATACCATCAATTCACGTTTTCTTGCACTACATCCTAGTCCTAGAGACTCACCTTGCTTTCCACATATATCTACCAGCCACTGTATATCGCCTTGACTGTCCGCAAATAGGACAATACTGTCTGCATAAAATAGACCTGGAAGCTTCTGCTCAACCATCACGTCAGCATGTTTTTGTGAACGACTAAACCCAATGTTGCTACTTTTACGTGCTATTCCATCCTCACTATGTACAGCATGAATAACAGCGGGGACAAAGGACATCCTTGTCTCAGCCACTTGTTAATTGCAATGCTGCCATTGCTACTTATGCCTTTCTATTCCATGCAAACTCTATTTTCTCTGTATATTTCTCTCAAAAGCTGTATACAGTCGTCCCCTATGCCCACTTCCTTCAACATGTCCCACGAAATTCCCTGATTAACGTTGTCATATTCCCCAGTGATGTCCAGATAAGCTACGTATAAGAGCCTCTTTTCTATTTCAGATATTTCTGTACTGAGAAAGAACAAACAGGGTATTGTTTAAACGCCTGTTGATTCGGAATTGATTCTGAAGTTCTCCCAAAATACTATTTTGCTCTGCCCAACTTTCTATTTTTAATTTTACTGCCTGCATCTTTGACCTACGTGTATTGCACCGATGTAATAGTTCGCGGTTCATACGAGCGAATGTTAACCTTTTCCTCCTTGCCTTTACAGATTAAGTTCATTCTACTTTTCCGCCAAGTGTGTGGTATTTCCTTCTCCTGTAAGCACTTTTCTGTGGATTTCAGCAGTGATTTTCAGTGCTATGTCCTTGTTCATTGATGAGGCGGACGGGAACCCCACCTAAACCTGGAGTAGTGCACTTAGGAATTTTTCCTTCGGTCTTCTTCTCATAGAAATTCTCAAGTACTACCTATTCCTCGATTGAACTCTTTCCCATACTTTTGCTGACCGGGGAAGTCCTCTGAGCGAACTTTTTAAACGAATCTTACCTTTCGTATATAACTTAGTGCTTCATAGCCTTCCAATTTATTTTCTCCGTCATCTACCATATGTTGTTGCATTGTGACAGACTTCCTACTTAGCACTTCTTGGTGGCTTTAAAATAATGTAGGCATAGGCTTCTTCTTTTCGCGAATCTGTCATTTTTCACCTTTAATTTTTGCCTTGACTAATTTCTGCAAAACGACTTTTTTTTCTCTAAATATATTTTCTCACATTTCGTTTACTTCATCCTGTGGGCGCTTCTCCCTTTTTGCCTGTCAATCGAGAAGCGGCGTGAGTCTTCCCGATTGCTTCTTGGATATGCCTGTTCCACCAACGTTTTGGCTTTCTCGGGACGGCTGCTGCATTAAGCGCCACCGAAAGACAACGGCGTCGATGGGTGAATGTCACGCAAGTGAGTTGGGTACGGCGACGGACATGCCGTGCCGGGGTAAGCAGGAGGCATTTGCGCTTTCACGGCTCAAGATGAGAACTCTATAGCTGCCTTTCCCGGTCTTGAAGTTGAGCGCATCGCAACCCAACTGGCTACCATACAGACACAGATGCAGGAGCAAAATAATCATGTCTTCGCAGAAGCGACCTAACAGACGGACGCTGCTCGCTAACGCAACGCCGTGTTACAAGAGCAATTACATGTCGGACCCACAAATCAAGCACCTTTCGCTGCAGTCGCCGACCGTGAGTAGAAAAACTATTGAGTGAAAAGCCGTTTAGTTTCGCTTGCGCGGCTTGCTAACACCTGCGGCTCAAGTGTGATTTGCATAATGCTATGCGGAGCGTGCAACACAGTGTCTCCGGAAACGGAATGCCGGTCGCCGGCCGTTGGTTATAGTGACGGAGAAGGTGGGCTGTCTGTGGTTAGCATGGTTGCATCAACATCTAAGGGGTCTAGCCATTAAACACCAATAGATAATATATGTACAGAACGTGCAATAAAAATAATGAACTGTTTCGGCGAAGACATGCTTCCTTTACGTGTGTTATACTAATTTCTATATCATAAGGATCAACCAGATTTACCGTTTTTTCTCGTTTTTCTGTTTATTTCTATTATCATCAATGCGCTCGATGAATGAGAGGAAAAGGACTTTTTTTGGCACAAGCTCAAATGAATATGCTTATAGTGAGTGAGTGAACAGCTTTATTTCGCGTGGTCTGTCGCATTTCATACCATGCTGTGCATGATAAGAAATGCCGAGACTGTCAAGAATTTGGCAACCTGCTTTCGTATCGCTCAAGCGCTCGTACTGTGAGATTTGTTGCGCTTCCATTATTTCTTTAAGCGTGTTATGAAGGCCTAGTTTAAAAAGGAGTTCCGTGCTTGTACTGCGCTGAAGCTATAGCGCCTGTTTATAAGCTGGTCTGATGAGCCCGTTGAGTTTAGCTCTTTCCGCCGCGAAACATCGATGGTAAACAGCGACATAAGCAATGTGGCTGAGCACGAAGGAGTGGATAAGCCGGATAATACTACATTCCTTCATGCCCTGATGTTTATTATTTATTATTTTAATGAGTCGCATCGTTTGCGCAAAATCGGCTTCTAATTTGCGGATTGTCTCACCATTTGTGCCTTTGCTTTCAACCAGAAGTCCTAAAACCCGTATTTTATCGACTGTCGATAGGACGCGTCCATCGGCTGTCTTCAGGGTAATATCTGTGTATGTGCTTGTTGGGCTATACTGTTTGGGTGGTCTGCCTCTGAGGTTTGGGCGGTATAAGAGGAGTTCAGACTTATCCGCTGAACACGAAAGCCCTGTTTTGCGCAGGTATTCTTCCACTGCGTTTAGCGCTTCTTGTAGCCGTTCTTCTATAGAGCCATCGCTGCTGTCACATATTCATAGGGTAATATCGCCAGCATATATGCTGTGATGAAGCCTGGGAATCATGGACAGTTTTGAGGGCAAACCGAGGAGAGCTAAGTGGAATAACATAGGAGATATCATGGAGCCCTGTGAAGTTCGTGCGCTTCCTATATGTGTATCTCAGATAATGTGAGTGCGCCCACTTTGACTACAGCTTGTCGGTTTGTAAGGAAGTCGCGAATATAGTAATACGTTCGCGTTATAAGATTTACGGCGTTAACCTCTTAGAGTATTGAACTGTGTGTAACGTTATTGAGTACTTTCTTAAGATATAAACCTAGTATAGCTTTAGTTGAGCGGGTCGTGGTGTCTATGATTTCGTGCTTCAATTGACGTGTCCTGACATGAAAGCTGCCTTCGGAAACCTAACATAGTGCACGGGAAAGCGTCATCGTCTTCAAGGTAATCTGTTAGTCGAGCTAGGAAGGCGTGCGCCATGAGCTTGCCTACACAGGAAGAAAGTCCGCAAAATGTGAAAAGAAGCCATGTGACGGAGTGCAAGCGCTCAGCTAAATAGTGCTGCTCTAGAATTTCTTTACAACGCTGAAAAGATAACAGTGCTAGACATATCGTACAGGAAACAATTTAGTCGGTGGTTTCTGAAAGTGCTCTACATGTCAGTGTTCATATATTAGGTTTCCAGCCCATAATAGTAAATTGGTTATTAATATTTATAATATAATTAGGACAGGGAGAAATAAAAAAATAGCCTGAGTACCTGGATAGTGCAAGTAGTACGCGTTTGGTTCAATTCGCCACTGAAGTGTCTTTCATTTTCAAATTCTTGGCTCAAGTTATGTGGGACACCCTGTATAGCTAAGAGTACAGCGGCACTGAGAAAGCGGGTGAACCGATGAGGACGTGTGCTATTCAAGGTTGTTTTCTGATTTTTGTTTCGTGATGCAACAACCTTACTGTTACGCCGAATCGACCCTCCGAGATCACTTCTTTTCTTGATAGCTATTGTGCGAATATAGGAACGAGAATAAGGAAGTGCCAAACAAGTAATAAGTGAGATAAAAAAATTCGTTACGAAAAAGAAGCTGCAACGTTATGACCATTAAGATTACCAGCATTTTGTTCGCCCATTTACTTTTCCAAAAATAAAGCGTGGTCGTCATGAAGGATCAGCTTCTACATTTGATAAATATACACAGGTTATTTTTTCACCAAATCTAGCCAATTTCAACGGGAAACTATTTTGCGAAATTGACTCAAGCTCAATTATCTTCGAGCCGTAATTTGGTGTTGTCGGCGATTTAAAAAAAACAACAGCTTCAGCGGACTCACCGCCACTACAATATCACTGAACGGTTAGATAAAAAGAAAAAGAGCAGTACATAGAAGGCTAGAGTGTGGAAAAAATTTGGCGACCGAATTAGGGGACGATTTAGGACAACGTAATGCACTCGCTTCCAGTGCCGGCACTTAGCAATCTGTGCGGAAGAGCTTTACGTAACACTGTGGACAAAAGAAAAACAACGAGTAAGAAAAAAAGACAATATTACTTCACCGAGCCGTTGCTGGCAGCGCAAGACACCTTACTGCGATCTTCGAGAAGAGAGTGGAAATGGAGAATCTCCTGATGGATGAGAGTAGTAGAAGTAGAGATAACCGGATGGCTCCCTCCTTGAGTGTTCCGCAAATGGGGTTGCCACTCGCGTGACTCTACCTCGGCCGAAGCGCGCCAGAAGCGTCAAATGGAGCCAACGAGACGTCACGGGAACCAACGAGACCGCCAGCAATCAGCGTCTTGCTTCGGCAATGGCCCTCACCATCGCCGTTTCTCGAAGCTGACTCGATAGGTGCCTACATCGCCGAATTTAGCCAAGCCAGCCGTTAGCACCGGCACAGCGTAGAGCTTGCGAAGAGGCCATAAACTCGTTCGGTCCGTTCACGTTTATGATTTTATCATGTAGTTCTACTTATTCCACCACGTTGTGTAGACGCGAGCAACGTGATATACCACCACCACCACCACCATCCCCAACAACAACAACAACAACAACAACAACAACAACAACAACAACAAATAATAATAATAATAATAATAATAATAATAATAATAATAATAATAATAATAATAATAATAATAATAATAATAATAATAATAATAATAATAATAATAATAATAATAATAATAATAATAATAGCCGGAAAAATGACCGCAATACGAGACCTCCAGAAGCGGCCAACCACCAAAGGACTCTCTTTTCCTTGCTTTCTTTTCTTCTTAAGAAGACGAAGAAGATAACAGCTGATGAGAGCGGGCAAAAGAGTTTTTATAATCAAATGGATCTCGGCTGCAAATAATAAAAATGGCACCGGCAGTAATGCAGCAGTCAGAGCTTGTGAACACGTATATACCGTTGTAATCTGGGAATCTCTCGGCGGAAAGTTTCGTCTTGCACGAAAATTACTGCCATTGAGGCTGCTCCCTGCAGCATTATTAGGCGACAGTCAACCAGGTGAAATCGGACGACCGTGCCTATCTGACGGAAGCTGCTTTTCTAGTCTTTCATCACTATCTCATCTCGTACTGCAAAAACCATTCTCCTATAAGTCCAATTAAGATTTTTATGCAGGTTATGATTGCAAAGTCTTCGATAAAAGCCTAATAACAACATACAGGCTTACTGAAGTTTAATAAGATGTGTAGGTATGGCGAATGCTGCCGTGTTGAATTGCGTATACCAATGGTGAACTTCAATGAGGAAGCTGTCGTTAGAGGAAATGATGAGATAGCCATCACGAGAGAACTTCAAAAACCATTTCTTAAGCCAAGAGAATATAATGATAAAATCTTTTGCTATATAATAATTTTGACTTTGGTTTGAAGAATAAAGCAAGCATTTTCAAGTAAAACACCACATGTTGTAAATTGCGCCTCGTTATAGACCAAAATAATTATATTCTTCTCAAGACTCACGGTTATTTTCGTAGAATTTACAAACATTAGTGGTATGAAACTATTTTAAGCGCGTAACACACTTTCCATAGAGCAAGTATTACTGCGATGTCCTTAAGCATCCTGTTTGGCAGAAATTTTTTATGTCGGCGTCGTTCGCAGTGGTTTAAAAACAGCGTTTAAAGTGCGCGAGCCATTTAGAAAGAAAAAAAAACAATGCAAAGGTTCATTTCGAGTGAGAATTGAACCCAGGCATTGAAAGCAGGTGTTACACCACATACTCTTGCTTTCCATTAAAAATGCAATAAAAAACACGACAAGAATATTATGTAGCGGGAGAAGTCTCCTGACAGCAGCGTATACAATTGAATCAAACGTTAAAACGTGTGAATGACGCGCTGAGTGGGTGTTTCAAAAGTCCACCCATTACAAAGCGCCCAGACATATTAAATGTTCATCAGCAGCAAAAGCGTCAATAAAGCGAGCAGCTCCGTTGGTTCGCATACATGTAACCTTAGACCCTCCGACACTTTTTCTATTGTGCCTACATTGGTGCTGACCGCTTGAAAGTGTAGTGGTGCTCGCCAGCACTATTGCGGGCGCACATGATTAAGCAGGGTGCCGCCATGTGGTAGGCTAAATGGAGTGGCCACAGCTTTGGATAAAAAATGCAGTGCTATAGGGTTAGGCTTTTTCTTCAACATGTTTTTTCTAGTTAACGCCGAATAGACAAACGCTCTCCACATATTCAGCTTGAAAACTGCAGTGCCGGGCAAACAATGCGCCACACACCATGGCGTTGGTGGAAATTGATGGTGAGAGCTCCAGATGGTGTTGTTTAAAGAAAGTGAAAGAGAAAATGTTACATTGTAAATAATCTAGTAGGGTTGATAAGAAAAAAGGCAACTAAAAATACAAAACATGAAAGAGGCGTTCGTAAACTGCCTCATTTTGCACGCGCGGTGGACTCTTCCAAACACAAAATTGTGTGTTACCCTCGCAAACAGGGTATGTTGGAAATAACAGACAAAGCTTTCCGTACGTGAGTTTTCAGTGTATTTCGCCCCCGCCAACGTGACAGTGCCAGGAAAACATGCTCAGGTGACTCCGCGAAAATCAACTTAATTGCAACCGTGCATTTATATTGATTATTTTTTTAATTTTATAGGCTGAACAAATTCAGACTGCGTGCCCCCTTACCGCCATAAAATCTCGCGCTGATTTCTTCAGTCATCTGACAAAGCACTGCGCAAGTAAAAGACGCAAACCATGACATTTTGAAAAGTGCTTGAGGAACCCGCATTGAACTCTGTGCTGATTCACAAAAGGAATATTTATGGCGTAGTGAGAACATTGCAAGTGTACTTGGAGTGGGCATTCTACAATACTGCGAAGTAGCTAATTTTACGCGTACAGATGATTTCCTTATGGCACGGTTAAAGCTTGCACTGAGAACCAAATCATTTGACAAGGTGAAGTGCAAGAGACCCACGTATGCGCTATCGCCTTCTACTCTTGAAAGCGAATATGAAGCGTTCTCTAATTTTTTATTACGCAAATATTTAGAGATGCTGCAATAAACAAATAGAAGATCTTGACAATGTTTGTGAATTTTTGTGTAGCAGAAAACTGCTGTAATGATATCGCTCTTCTAACAACATGCACAAATATTGCCTTTGCTGAATATGCAAAGCAAATTTCATGTTAGAGAAAAAAAAACAGTCTAAGATTATGTTTTTTGTCAAACATCTAAGTGATGTTTGTCACTGAGATGCGACATTGAAAGGCTCGCACATGACTAAAAAAATTTTTCCTATCCCAAATATTCTTGGATTTCATTGTTACCGTTACATGATACCAAGTTTTGGAATACGTTTGAAAAAATCGCTCAATTTTTGGACATAATAAATGATCTGTTGCAATAATAGCTTTCAAAAACAAATTTTCATTCAAATGTACGTGGCAATAGCCCTCATTTATGACAGAGCAAGCTTTAAAGCTGGTGCCTAATGATTTTGCGGGAAATTCAGAACGTTAATAATTTTTTCATTATTCTATTTTTACAGAGCCACCCATATTCTAGTGCAATATACCCTCAATCTCAACCTCTTGCCGTACGCTCGCCGCGTGTCAACTCTATCTCGCATCACCATCTCCACCACTCCCAAAGTTCGAGTGAATTCACACTCTTTTGGCTCGTTTATCTGCGATGGAGAGGACGCCGGAAAACTCCTTCGCCCGCCGAAGCGATTTGGCCGAAGCGATTTGGCCGAACCCGGCCAGCGCCGCCGTTGTGATGGTTAGAGGAGCTGATCTCGTTTGCGGATGGCGACGTCGCGCCTGCAACACGGATGAGGCGAGAGCCAGGGAAGTCAAATGCAAGCGTCGGCAGTGGAAGACCAACGACACCGACGAGGTGCGAGTCAAGCACGACGATCGCGTTCGAGAATGGACACGGCGCGCGGATAACACCGACGAGGCGCGAGCCAAAGAAGACGAGCGCAAGCGAAATGCGCGCCAGCTCCGGTCCAGTACCCGGGTCCCCTCCGAAGAAACGACACGATTTACGCCAGCCATCGCTTCAAACGAATCTTCCTGCTCCCACCGCAGCACCCGCGTTAGCACCGTTTGGCCTGTGACGTCATTTGTGCGCACAGTGGCGCTGCTGCTTCGCATCTCATCCCTTTGAGAAGACGTCGTTAATTTTTCGGGGAAATTATTATTGTGCTAAAGACTACACACAAGAACGAAGTTGAGAGGACGATCGCCGACTAACAACTGGTTTATTGAAAAAAGTACGCCACCCTTTCTGATACAAACTAAGCGCATGTGCAATGACAAACATGACCACGACATCGTTCTTGTGTCAAGCTTTTAGCGCAATTATAATTTTCTAAATGCATTATAACGCTAGATAGATAGATAGATAGATAGATAGATAGATAGATAGATAGATAGATAGATAGATAGATAGATAGATAGATAGATAGATAGATAGATAGATAGACAGACAGACAGACAGACAGACAGACAGACAGACAGACAGACAGACAGACAGACAGACAGACAGATAGACAGATAGATAGATAGATAGATATATAGATATATAGATAGATAGATAGATAGATAGATAGATAGATAGATAGATAGATAGATAGATAGATAGATAGATAGATAGATAGATAGATAGATAGATAGATAGATAGATAGATAGATAGATAGATAGATAGATAGATAGATAGATAGATAGATAGATAGATAGATAGATAGATAGATATAGATACGCCGAAGTCACCGAAGTCCACTAAGAAATGCTTCCCATTTAAAAATCGCTAACTGCATGGCCTTGCGCCTTCGTGCACAATTTGAAAATGAAGTGCGTGTTGAGCTTGCCTCTTACGCAGTAATAAAACAAACGACAGGATGCTATGCCCCGTGAAGTGGTTCAGGTGGTGCCGGTTGAATCGAACGGATCTAGTATCGACACAGCTGCACGGTTTTATGGGGAGGCTGCGCGCACCTACGATGGAGCGGAGGGGCGTTTCACCTCCTGCCACTGGCAAGTGGTATCACGAGGATGCAACGCATGGCCTTTTTACAGCTGCGGTCACGGCGTTCCCTCGCTTCTCTCTCGTTTTTGTCATTCGCGCTTTCGTCACAGCGGACGCGAGGCTTTACGAGGACTTAGCAGGACTTAGTGGCCAGCTTTTGTGAGGGATGACGAGACACAGCCCATTTAGTATTCCACCAGGGATCGTCGCACGCTGCTCGCCAACGACGACGCGGCGCGACAAAATTGTTGCCCTCAGTTGGCGAGCGGATCGTTAAGAGCACCTCTTCCTTCGCAACCTGCGTTCCCTCGGCGTGCCGGCTGGACAAAGATTGAAGAAGCCGACTGAGTGCGGCTGAATAGAATTACCCTCTATTCGCCATTTATAGGCGTTTTAGCTCCCGCAGCTGAACTATTTATACTAGATCGGGAAAACTGCTCGCGTGAAACGAAGCTAAGTGTTCTAGAAAGTTTTAGAGCTCAGTCATATAATTTATGACAATGCGCGTTGTGCGCGCGCGCTTGTGTGTGTGTGTGTGTGTGTGTGTGTGTGTGTGTGTGTGTGTGTGTGTGTGTGTGTGTGTGTGTGTGTGTGTGTGTGTGTGTGTGTGTGTGTGTGTGTGTGTGTTGTGCGTGCGCCTATGTGTCTGTGAGCGCGTGCGTGTTAGTGTGCCTACGAGTGTGCGTGTGTGTGGTAGTACATGTTCTCTATGTTGTGACCTTAATACAGACCACATAAAGGACTGAAACATCGCTTTTTTCGGCAGCCTGTACAGAGAGGTCGTTCAAGTCCTTGTAGTTTCTCTGATGACAGGAAGCTCGGATCCCCGCGTCAATGGACGTATACGTTGTCCTACTTCTCCCTGCTTCTGATAATGAGGTCTTCGAACCTTGACAGCTCGTCCATCAGTCCGTTTCGAAGACGGGAGTGTCGCCAGCCAGATTTCTCGTAGCCAAGCATTGACCTCAGAGTCACAACTTCTTTCTAACTTTCGCTGTTAGGTTGTTGTCTGCTTGGTTTTTTCCCCACGCACTTTCCTGCAAAGGACAAAGTGGCACATAAGTGGCGCTCTTGGTCAAGTGGTCGTAAGGAGACTGTGAGGAATCAGTCATCGAATCGAGTCTTGATCGCCCGCCTACGCTGCCCGACATTGATACACTCGTTCCGCATGAGCGATTGCCCGCTTCCGCTCCTTGCGACGCTTCGTTCCTCGACGAGAGCCAATGAGCCGCGACAATCTTTTGAAAAAACTCACACTGAGCGTTGTTTGACCTAATAAAACAACAGAATTCTTTAGCTTTTTCGGGTATCAGTTAATGTCCCATGTAGTAGGGCAGCATATTCAACTCAGCATGCGAATTTAACCGATGCATTAACCATGAGATATACCAATTCTAATGTAAGAATAGAAACGTCCAGCTCTAAGGATAACAAACGCATACAATAAACACATAGTTTGTACCTCGGTCACCAATTTCGGCATGAACTCTAGTGCGTAAACTCGCTGATGGCATATAATTATTATGCCGGACTTCACGTCACAAAACCATGATATAATTATGGGGACGCCGCAGTGGAGGGCTCCGTAAATTCAGACCATCTGGTGTTCTTTGAAGTGCACTGACATTGCACGCAGTAGACGGGCCTTTAGCATTTCGCTTTCACCGAAATGCGAATGCCACGGCTGGGATCGAACCCGCAACCTTCGTATCAGCAGACGAGTACAATAACCGTTGATCAAACATGGCAGACGCTGATTCTGTGTAGTGCTTTAGGTGTATTTGGAAGAAAAAGGCTGCTCGAAAAAGATAGTTCACCTTCCCCGCACGTTTTCTTGTCAATGTATTTTTTTTGCGTCGCTTTTTTCTTAGAAACTCTGGTGCTAATACACACATGCAATTTCTACTCATTAATTTGTTTTATCGTCAACACATTGTGTTGCGTAGCAAACTCAACACACGTCTACTTGACCTCCACCTGCTGCGTGATGGCACTATAGCCGCCGGACCTCTGCGTGACGAGGAGATAAGTGACGTAGGGTGCTCGTAGAAAGAACGATGTTGGTGTCCGCATAACAAAAAATTGGCAGATCCCACGTACAGTGGGAATCGATGGTATCAAAGTATAAATTATAAATGTTGATATGTCACTATAAAATCAGCACAAAGTTACGAGGTGGAGGTAAATGATGCCGTACTTGACTTCCGTGTCATGTTTTTTATGTTTGGATGAGTGGTTTACCTTTGCCATCTACTCACTTCACGTGATACCAAGTTTAGTATATGTGGAGCTAGCGAAACGGCCACGAGCGTGGTATGTTGTCATGTTCTTACATGACATGCGTGTCAGGAT
Organism: Rhipicephalus annulatus; assembly: GCA_013436015.1. NCBI lineage: Eukaryota > Metazoa > Arthropoda > Arachnida > Ixodida > Ixodidae > Rhipicephalus > Rhipicephalus annulatus. Next base: position 136,678 of record WOVY01003530.1, on the reverse strand, counting down.
TATCATGTTTGCACCAGTCATATATTTCGTCATTCATTGACGTCACGTAACACCATATTTGAGGTATGTGGAGCTAGCAAAACGGCCGCGAGCGCAATACGAAGGGCCCGTTATTTATTTATTTATTTATTTATTTATTTATTTATTTATTTATTTATTTATTTATTTATTTATTTATTTAATGTACTTTGGAGGCCTCAAGGCACTACAGAAAGGATGGCGTAAGCAATCATAAGTGCACTTTAAATACAATAAAAAGAAGAAAGAAACGAAAAAACGGAAAAAAGACTACAGGGCATTATGTACGGTGAGCTTGAAGTCGTTTAGGTCCGTTATAAAGGTGATGGAGGCGAGAAGGTGGTTCCAGGCGACGCTTGTCCTTGGCACAAATGTATCGTTGATTGATTTGATTGATTGATATGTGGGGTTTAACGTCCCAAAACCACCATATTATTATGAGAGACGCCGTAGTGGAGGGCTCCGGAAATTTCGACCACCTGGGGTTCTTTAACGTGAACCCAAATCTGAGCACACGGGCCTACAACATTTCCGCCTCCATCGGAAATGCAGCCGCCGCAGCCGGGATATGAACCCGCGGCCTGCGGGTCAGCAGCCGAGTACCTTAGCCACTAGACCACTGCGGCGGGGCAAAAAATGTATCGTCATACAGTCTCGTGCGACAGGAGGGTAAGCCCGCCTTAAAGCAATGGTCGGTCCTTGGTGATATGAATCGGTGTGGATAAAAGAGGGCGACCTTCAAATGGCTGTTATAATGATATATTTTGTGAAAAGGTTATGGCGGAAAAATTTGCGATGCAATGAAAGATCAGACAGGTTTAGGGTGCTCTTCATTAATGCGAGACTGGAATGACGTGAATATTTCGATAAGATGAAACGTGCTGCGCCATTCTGAGTGGCTTCGAGAGCTTGAATGATAAGGGCATGAGTTTGGTCCCATATGGCGCATGCATATTCTAATTTCGATCTTACCAATGTTTTATACAATGTTAACTTGAGGGACGATGGAGCAGAGGAAAAGTTACGGCGCTGATAACCAAGCACGCGGTTAGCGTTGTCAATCACATATTCCACGTGTTTATTCCAGAAAAGATTAGAAAATACGTGAACATCAAGGTATTTATAAGTGTCCACAGATGGTAATGGTATGTTATTGAGGGAATAAGTACGCAGACAGTGAGTGGTAGTGCGACGTGAAATTTGCATGCTCTTGCATTTTGATATATTGAGTGTCATGAACCATGCATGTTACACCATGTGAATATGCTATCTAGGTCACGTTGAAGGTTAAGATGATCCACATGACTGGTTATTTTCTGGTAGATGACACAGTCATCTGCGAAGAGTCGGACAGTAGAGGAAGAAACACAAGAAGGAAGATCGTTAATGCAAATTAAGAAAAGCAACGGTCCTAAAACGAACCCTTGCGGTACAACAGATGTTACTGCGGAATTAGGTGAACAAAAATGATCAGCTGTCACGTACTGGCTGCGGTTAGAGAGGAATTCTTTAACCTATGTGAGTACAATAGGGTCGATGTTCAGCTGAGTAAGTTTGAAAATGAGTATAGTTCATGTGAAACGGAGTCAAATGCTTTCGTGAAATCTAAGAATATGCAGTCAGTATCAAATTCAAGATCTGCGTTAATAAGCAAGTCGTTAGTAAAACACGGCAACTGTGTTTCGCATGAAACTGTTTTTCGGAAGCCATGCTGAAAATTGCTAAAGAGCGAATTAGATTCAAGAAATTCAATGAGGTGTGAGTATATGACATGCTCTAAGGTTTTTACTCGAATGGATGTCAACGGTATCGGCCGGTAGTTATTGGGGGAATGTACATCACTAGGCGTATGCACAGGGACCACCTTCCCAGTCTATGTGCCATCATATGTGCAATCATATGAGCCTCAATAAGTTCGGGTATATAGCTTGTTTGCATACCTAGTGCTTCAAACTTTTCGTTAGATGTGGTGATTGGTAAGCCTAGTGCTTGCTTATAAGCTTTCTTAAGGACCTTCGACGCAAAAATTTTGGTATGTCTGTCTATCTGTCGGTTTGTACATTTGTCTGTTTGTCCACTCTTAACGGCACCGGGTACTTGAAACGGCCGACCCCATCTGCAGCGCCCACCAATGTTGCTCAAGATTTAGCGTTCATACTTGTTTGTTGTCTATGCGCGCGTCTGTGTGACCGTCCGTGCGTTCATCCACCCGTCCGTGCGTGCGTCTGTTCGCGCGTCCACACACGTCCATCCGTGGGTCTGTCCCGGCGTTCGTCCATGCATCCACGCTTGCGTCCTTCCATGCGTCCATCCGTCCATGCAACCATCCATGCGTCCGTCCATGCATCTGTCTGTGTGTCCGTTCGTCCGTGTAGTCAACACTCGAAGTATCCCCGTTTCGCATCTTTTCACCATATACTACGCATATAGAAGCACCACCATCCAGCGGGCATTCCAAGGACTAAAAGAGAGTTGGCACACGCACACTTTCATACGGCTTGTGCTTCGTGTCTACTTCCCACCTTCAACCACCTCGATTTCATGGTTTATACTAGTTCACTCTATTCATGGCACTACGGCCCAACGCTCGCTAAACCTTTCTAAAACCAAGGAGGTTACGCCCAGCGAGTATAACGTAGCAACCTTTTCTTGTCAGATAGTGCTCAATGTACATGCCAATGGCTGCTAATGGGGAATGAGAGACAGGAGAATTCGGCTTTTAGTAAACGCGCACGCTGCGAATTTCTTATTGTTCAACAACGCACAGGAGAAATTTCCCACCGGCACCACCTTGCAGGTCAAAGCGTATACAAGACATGTTAGGTACTACGACGAGGGACAAACGGGTGCCGCTTTAAAAAGCTTCGCCCCTAAAAATGCTTTCAAGCAGCCATCGTTATTGTGCCTTTTTTATGTACATCAGGCAAGCACGAAAACATCTTGCATGTTGTGTATCGTGCTGTATACTATGAAGAACCAATGGCACGCACGAAACACTTCCGCGAGCTGTGAAGATTGGATGCAAGGAGCGTGCGGTGGGGCGCTATAGTTGGCAAGATATTAAAAACGCAAAACTATAGCTATATACACTATAAGAAACAGATAAATAAAAACAGAAAGAAAGAAAGAAGTGTCCCGTATACTTCTTTCTGTCTCTGTCCTGTGTCTAGGCGTAGTTTTACGGTTTCCGTGAGGTAGGATGGATAATTGACCGTTATTGGCGGTCGGCGTACGGAGAAGTCCATCGCTTAACGTAATTATGTGCACACCAGTCCTGCACTTCAAAGGAGACATGATAAGCATTTTCCATTATCCTTTAGCACTGTATATTAGTACTGTATATTAGAACTGTATATTATCAAGCACAGGGCCGAGTTAACTGGCGGAACATGGGAGAGGCCTTTGTCTTGCAGTGGACGTAGTCAGGCTGATGATGCTGATGCTGATGATAATGATGCTGATGATTATGATGATGAATATTTGTACTATGGCGTAAATTGGCGCTAAAGACAAAAGAAAAAATGTCACCCAGCTCCTTGTGCAATACCCTGAGATTATAAAGAAGTGAAATCCATCCAGTGAATATTTTACCGGGCACTTTATAATCCACGAACATCGTCTTCTCTTTTTTGTGTGTTTCTTATCCACGCGAATGACGCAATGACGAGGTTAACGCAGAGCTACGCGATACCTTGGTCTTCTAATCTTGCTTCACGACACGCTGGTTTTCATTTCAGGTTCACGTTTGTTAGCAACACAAAAGGTTTTCGCGTTAATATGAAGAAAGTTTAATAATAAAGGTTTCGCAATAATGTAATAAAGGTTTCGCAATAATGATAATAAAGGTTTCGCACAATTTCGCAATAATGACTTCTTAAAAACTAAAATTGAAATGCACAAACTGGCTTTGTAAAAGACAGCAAAGTTGAGATAAACTTATGAACGCTGAAGAAAAATATTGCTCCTTACCAGGGTAATTGTTAATAACAATGTTATTCTCAAAACACAAATAACGCAAAGCTGCTAAAGCATCAGCAATATCAAAACAGAGACGACTAAACGCGAGCTTTTCGGTGAAGAGGTACAGGTATACGAGATATATGAACATGTCTGGGAGTACGAGATTTGCGATACCATTCCTAGTCTCGAATTTGAATTATTCTAATGTGCCGAAACGTGTTCGGAAAACGACTCTTCTGAAATTCACAACATTCTCTGCTGCATCAGCTGAAGTCACCCTCAAACTAAGAGTATTATTGCGCTCACATATCGAATTGCCCAAAAAGAATGAAGCAGTCCTCGCAAAGAGGACACCGACCATGTGATATCTTGCCGCTTTTCCAATTAAATGGACAAGCGTTTGGGCTTTCTTCGCACTTCTAGCCATGAGTTATGGCTCAGGAAAACAACCTCATCATTGGCGCGAACTCTGACGCACTCGAACGGTTTTTGTTTGTTTTTGTTTTACTCAAGTGCTATTTCTAAGGCTATATATTGAGCAAAGTAATGTAGTTCTGGTTCCAGCCTCCCCCACACCCCCGCTTTTTATCAACCATCAAGAAAATATTATCTTGTCAGCTATGCAGTTCGATTATGTTAAGATTTTGTTCACAAAGAATATACGGCCAAAAATACTTTCATTTATTTCAGGAGTACAACCGTGCATGAGCTGATTTTGAAGTGGCCGTGAGCATACAATAATTTCGTGTCTTGCACTTGGCATAGACATGTATCCTTTGCATTTTGTGGCACATAGCTAAGTACGAAGACACTGCATTGACGTCATGATACTCACCTGCATCAGGTCACCTTCCTTGAATCTGGTGAATATTATGTGTGCAGTAATATAAGGTGAAGGTGAACGCAAAAAAAAAGTTACATATATCGTAACGTTGAACATGAATGTAACTTTCTGTGTCTGTAAATGAGCCTGTGTATTATATATATATATATATATATATATATATATACAGAGAGAGAGAGAGCGAAAAAGATCCATGAATAAACCAAGCTCGAAGTCCAAGAAGCCGACTTTACAGCAACAGCAGTCGTAAATATTTTAAAACGTCTAGACGGTCGGTTCCTTTCTCTTAACACAACACGCCAAATCTGCCCGCACTGACTGTGATGCATGCAGCGTGCTCAACGAAGGAAGTTTCTGTTTTCTCCTGTTTGTGTTTTCTTTTGCTTCGAAGTCGCAGTATAACGTTCCTTACGCAGACTCTAGAGGCGGGATGGCGGTAAAGAACTGCCGCAAGTCAGGCGCGATGCTACATGACATCATGGCCGCAAAAAAAAAAAACAGACGGAAGGCCACCGGGCGCGCCTCGCGTGTCGCCCTCCTCTCCCCCCAAAAAAGGGGGGAGAGGAGGGCGGGAAAGGGGAAAAAAGGGGGGGGAAGCAGCTATAATATCGTTGTTGAAAAATATTTCAAAAGAGAGGTTAACAAGAACGTTAACAAATTCTGAAAGAAAGCGACCCTTAACCTCGCTTTTTGAATTACCACAGCCTTTTTTTCTTTTTTTTTTACTAAAACTCCGGTGCAACCTATAAGACCATGCAGACACACGCTTTCTTTTTGTGTTCACATTTCGCCGACGCCGCAACTCACCTTTCCTTCCGCATTGACGCAACCGCGACGCTATAACGACTTCCACTCTAACCACGCAGAAACAAATCTTCATTCTCATGACAAAATGCTCTTATAGTTCAGTGCGCCGCACTTCAACAGCGTCTTGCGCAGGAAGCTATGACATTTAGTAGAGCGTCGAATGAACCCACGGCTTCTTTTATTTGGGCTGCCACGGCATCATCTTTACCCCGTACTCTAGTATTCTTTTCTTATCTTAACATTACTCGAAGCAGCTTGGACGAACAGCGCATTAGTGCAGGGAACGAAGTGGCACCACGGCTGCCTGGTGATCGAGTTGCGGCATAAATCACGCTCCCGGGCTATCTTTAGCTGACAACGTGACGTTTGCCCACGTAAAATAAAGTAACAAAGAAACTTGGCGCGCGAGAGAAAAAGAGTGGCCTGGTAAGTGTCCCATTATTTGTGTATCAAACGAAATGGGGCACGTCGAAGACAGAGCAGCCATTATGTGTAGTCGTCATATTCCGCTCCTGTCATCACAAGATCGTCGTGGCCACTTACTTGTGTGCTACGTATACGGGGAAGTGTGCCTCCGAAGAATGCGTAAAAAATTTATTCTCTTTCTTCCTTTCTTTCTTTCTTTCTTTCTTTCCTTTTCCTTTCTTTTTCTTTCTTTCTTTTTCCAGTGGTGGAGCAGTAACTATGGTACTCGGCTGCTGAACCAAGTTGTGGGTTTGGTTCCGGCCACGGCCATCGCATTTCGCATTCTACGAAATGTGATGTCAAAGGCGTGTTAGTGCACAATAAAGAGCACCAGATGGTCAAAATTTTCTAAGCCCTACCAAAAATGTGTTTGCATTTGGCGTTAAGACATGCCATTAATAAAATCACGCTTATGGCATGCGAAGCAGCACCGTTGCGCACGGGTGGCGTCACGGATTGAACGGTGCTAATGAGGGCGCTGCGGTGAGAGTCAGAAGTTTCGCGAAAGGCGGTGCCGACAGGTATTGAAAATGAACGGACGAGGGGGCATCTGCGGGCGCCGGGGCGAGCCCACTGCAGGCAAAGTAGAGCGAGTGAAGTCAGCGCGCACTGCGAGAGGAACGTGACGTCATCACGCAGCTGTGGCCTGACCTACTCTGCACCGCTCCAGCCCTTGCGGTGAGAGGAGCGCGGTGTGGCGCGTTCGTATGGACGTACAAAAATACAGCGTTAAGCAGGCTAGTCAAGGAGCTGCCTTGCATTAAACAGTGCATCGAATAACGCATATGAGTGGCCCAGTCTTTGACCACGCCACTCAGCAATGAACATCCATCCATATATGTGAGGTAGTGTAAAGGTGAACATATGACCCAGTTAATAAAGCATCTCCAGAAATATCCTCCATTTTTTATTCTAGGCCGAATGTAACTGCGTTGTTGAAAATTCAGTTTATAATTTAATATGGAGGTTTTTAACGCAGAAACCACGACACGAATAGGAGGCACGCCATAGTGGAGGATCCCTGAAGCTTTTATGCTGTAGTTTTCTTCAGCATGCACTGAAATCGCTCACTATGCACGGGCCTCAATCATTTTGCCCCGACCGAAAAGCGACTGCAACTATCATGATGGAAACCACTACTTCATGTTCTATAAGTGAACTCTGCAACCGCTATAGCATCACGGTGTACTAAATCAATTAGGTTAAAGCTAGCCCTGACGTATGAAAGCTAGAAATACTCACACAATTTGCAAAATGTTTTTTTTATAAGTGTGAATGAGTAATAGGCGCCGAAGCTTTCAAATGACATTTTTGTCAAATTTTCATGAAGTTGAAATAGGAGGTTTAATGCACAAATATTCGCATGGGCAAGGCGTCATAAATAGTGTTCAGATGTTGCACTCGACAGATTATGTTTTTAGAAGTTTGCTGATACTATTTTAGCACTAAGATGGTCATTTGCATGATTATTTGTGTAGAATGTCTTGTTACCGCCATACATGCGCGCAGAAATTTTCTGTCGATATCTTTCATATGTCTCCAAGTTTCAAATCTCAGCACACATTCAAAGCTATTTCACGTAAAACACTCAAAGCTTTTTCACGTCGAGGCGCTCTTCGTATCGTCTCCTTTTCTTGACACCTGCGTACCGAAATTTCCTTGGGAGAGCATTAGTGTACGCCGAAAACGTTGAACAGGCAATTACGCGAAAAGTATGGTATACGTGCCACGTAGGTCATGAATCTCTGTCCCTCAGTCACATGTGGCACATATCCGCATACCCCGGCCGATGGAGTGCTGTTATGAGCCATGTGTGATTTACAGTTTGTACCAACCAAGTGGCGCTGATAACAGGCTTTCAAATATTTTTCTGTAATCGCGTCAGGTGGCTTGTGTCGCCGAAAATGCGGGGCAAGCTTCAGAATCGTAGCAGTTGATTGATTGATTTGTGGGGTTTAACGTCCCAAAACCACCATATGATTATGAGAGACGCCGTAGTGGAGGGCTCCGAAAATTTTGACCACCTGGGGTTCTTTAACGTGCACCCAAATCTGAGTACACGGGCCTACAGCATTTTCGCCTCCATCGGAAATGCAGCCGCCGCAGCCGGGAATCGAACCCGCGACTTGCGGGTCAGCAGCCGAGTACCTTAGCCATAGACTACCGCGGCGGGGCTCGTAGCAGTTGGTCATGGAAATATTAAAGAAACGGGAATGGTGAAAATCACAGATATGGCCCCAACGCCAATGAGGCATTCTGCTTGGCAGTATTCATTCACGGAGCTACACCAATTGAGATTAAGAGAGAGCTGCGTTAGTTGGTAGGCACTCGTGTTAAATGTAAGAGACTTAGTCAAAACGGTGCGTGGTGTCTTGACTTGAACTTTGCGTTCATGTTTGCTCGCCCTGTCTGTTTAACATGCTACGGCTTGAAACTCCTTATAAAAAGCACCCTTTAATGGCATCATAAATGTGGTTGCGGAATTCGCTGTCGGTGCTTTAGTAGTGTCAACATTATATATTAACTTTTATATCTCGCCAATTTATCTCACCCCGGAGGAATATGGCAAGAGCCGCTTCTAAACGAAATGCGCTTCATCGCACCGCAACATGCACAGCTTTTCTGTAAAACTGACATCTGTGCACCCCGGTGAGTAGCCACGTCACGTAGGACCAAGGATACTCTTTGATCATCGCTGCAGTCGGCGTTACTCGTAAGCCCACGATCAATCCTGTATTCAGAGGAAGGAAGAGGGCCCTCGGAGACCGCCCCAAATTGTTGCCTAAAGTAGGTACTTCATTCCGAACAGGTGCTTTCCTTAATTAGTCAAATCATTGTTCAAGTGCTCCTTTTCGAACGTTCGGCATTTTCTCCGCCCTATCAGCACCCCTAAAAATTATCCTCGCTTCGGTCCTGCCCAGGAAACACCCATAACTACTCAAAATGCGCAAAGTTGGTACAACTCCTAACGCTAAACTGAAGGCAATAAAAACATGGCTTATCTATTTGTTTAAAAATCAGTATAACACGAAACTGAAATATGTGTTCTCAGGGGCAGTTGAGCGTTTATTGTGCAGTTTGGCGTTCATTTCGCCACAAGGGCAAATGAATGAATGCTACACATTGTAATGTCGCGCGAAGAACGGCAAGCAGCTCGAAAATTCCAGCGCGCACCTCTAGCAGAAAGCATGAATGAAAACTACAGGAACACGCACTAATAAATGTCACAGCTCAGCACTTTAAGCACACTGCTCATTCTGAGAAAGACGCATGAAACCAACTCGCTGGTACACACAGGACGAGCCCGAACAACAGTCGCATTTCTTATTCCGTGTGTGAGCTTCGCGCACTATTTAACCGCTGTAACTTCATTGCAAACTTGCGGTCGAACCACAGGACGTACTGAGTTCCAGCAACGAGATAAGCGCGCGCGCTACCATGCCCTGGAAAGGCGCTCGCGCATCGCGCGGGGCGTCGACCTTTAGCGTGCCCAGCGCGCACCCTTCGTGCGATCTCGCTAGTGACGACGCAAACACGCTGAAGCATCGAAGCACTCTAACGTTTCTGAGCTATGAGTACTGCCAACGGTATATGGTTCATATAAATAGCTCGCCATTCCTAAACTCAGTCATGCACGCTCTGTGGCCTATAGTGGTTTCGCGCCACGCGCTGCGGAGCGAGAAGTCGTAGGTTCGACTCGTGGAGAAAGACTTATTTCTCATTTTATTTGCCATGTTTCATATTTTACGTCAATCCGTGACGGAAATACGTCAGTGGAGCAGGGTTGAACCCCGACATAAAGCACTTTCAGATTAATTAGTTTGGTGTTGAGCACTTATTGCCTATACTGCGTTGCATGACATCGACTCCTAAAATCAGTGTAATGTGCTGAATTTTTCACCTCGAATCCCCGAACCCTGTCCGACCTTTAAAGTTTGGAGATGATCAGAAACGAAATTTCAAGTAAGTACGTGCGACTACAAAGAAGTATTCCATACAAATACTCAAAATACTGAGCTGTAAGCCTTCTGGTGATACCATGACGCTTTAAACACCTGTTAAATGTGCCGTGATTCTGAACTTCCAAGTGAATGTCGGTTGCCGCCATTTCTACTAAGGCTGCTTCAGATATACAAGCTCAGAGACTGCGTGGACCCGATCATTTAAGGATGAAAGCCGAGTTCTTTTTTAACTAACCCTGACCGCGATGGAAACACTGTTAATATCTTTGGAGTACTTTGTATATTTTTTCACTGCTAATCGATGCAAAGTAAGAAAAGAACAGTCCACGTAATCCGCTAAGCTCATCAGAAGAAGCGAGGCCTGCGCTAATCGCATTACTGAGGCTTACGAGCTTAGTCATCTCTAAAAGAGTAACAAATAAAGACACGTGGCATGATAAATTTACTTTACCAAGTGAGTTTAGTCCTAAGCTGTAACTATGCCGTCTTCCGAGCTTATATCCAACCTAAACACGAAAATCACGCAGTGCACAGCTGAGGCTAAGTGCCATCTTTTCCCTTCATGGTATAGTATAAACGTTCATGAACGTTTAGTGAAGGCTTTGCTGAACTGACGTATTTATCGACATACATTATTTTGGTCATAGAGGATGAAATTTCATGCTTGCAGTTGATAGGTTTGCGGGAGTATCAAAATTGACAAACGTGGCACAATGAAGTCTAATATCTCATCTAATCCGCTGCTTCGCCAATTATCGCAGGACTACTGTTTGATGGTAGCGACGACTGCGAAATTGGCAGAGCACGGCGTTTGGACCATACAGGTTGTTACGTTACCAAAAAAAAAGTGACACTGCGCCGTCGTTGTGTGCGTACCGGGATGCTTTGTCCTCGGGCTGGTATCAATCTCGAAAAGCCAAGATACTACAAGCTGCCCCGCCGCGGCGATCTAGTGACTGAGGTACTCGGATGCTGACCCGCGGGTCGCGGGATTGAATCCAGGCTGCGGTGGCTGCATTTTCTACGGAGGCGAAAATGCCGTAGGCCCGTGTGCTCAGATTTGGGTGCACGTTAAAGAACCCCAGGTGGTCGAAATTTCCGGAGCCCTCCACTACGGCGTCTCTCAAAATGTCATGGTGGTTTTGGGACGTTTAACCCCACATATCAAAGTTAGGATACAAACTGGCACCATTTTAAATCGTTGCTCTCAGGCGCCCGTCCCTAGCTGCGTCGAGCGGCGTCGCCGTCGCCATTGTTGTCCGTCACGTAACCATACACTTGAAAAAATAAAATGAGAGAAACGTGCTCACTCAGAAGCGAACGGTATTTGGAGACGCGCCCTTTGCGTAGCAGTCGAGAGTTCTACGACAGAGCCACGATGGTGCTTGGAACTAATTTGAAAGAAAAAAACACCTCGTACAGACGTCTTGTCAGGCAAGTAATTGCGTTAACCTGTGTTATATAGTACGGCAGAAGAGTAAAATAACAGCTAGTCATCTCACAATGCTGATTGCGCAACTAGTATGTGGGGTAATGCGCCCCACGTACTTCAAAATGCTTAACCATAATTTTTTATTGTCATTCCATGCTGCATAAAAAAAAGCGCACATAATATCTTATAAATGTGTACCAGGTACCTTGCTTACCCGCAGAAATATTAATAATGGCGTAGTTGGCGCTATCCGACTACATACAAATTATGATTCATGGCGTACTGCCGGTACCTTGCGAAAAGCCGAAACTTCAAAAACAGTTGGCGTTGCTCCAACACGACGCTGCGCTCAAAATTCGCATTGTGGTAAGTATGGTAATTGTTGGTGATGTTTTCTCTTTGTTTTACGTATTCGTGCACTAACAAAAACAACATGTTATGAGCTATGGTAGTAAACACAATCATTTTTTTTCGTTCTTTCACTAAGAGTTACGTTTGGTGGTACGCAGTCGTATGACGTGTAAAGTGCCGTCGGGCCTATAGACGAGGTCAGCACGTTTTGTGTGACAGTTGTCACCCGATTGTGTTTCATTGCTTGTTTCAGTGTATTACGCTTCAGAGCATTTGGATAATAATCTGTGGGTCATTTTATCGATGACGAAAGGGAGTTTTAGAATAGTACACCGCGAGCCCTTGCGGTGCGGTCGCTGCCATGTACTGCGCATGCGTCGTACGCAAGCCACCATTCGCGTTCGCGGCCCGCCCGCAGAAAATCCGAAATAGCGGGTGGCATGTTCGGCCCGCGAACGCCGGTGACGAGGCTATGTGCAGTTTTCGTGCATTTGAGTTTGCGGGCCAGCTAAGATCTCCAGATTGTTTTCTCGGAGGGGCAGATGCTATTCTAAAACTCATATGATGCCCACTATACCCGAAATGCCCACAGCACCTGCAAACGTTATTCTAAAACTCCCTAAAGTCAAAAACTGTACGCTATCAAAACGTGTGGTCGATCTATAAGAGCAAAATTTGCTGCTCCTACAAAGTGAGGAAATAAATAAGGTAAATTTTATTCATTATTTATTTATTCACACACACACACACACACACACAATCTAGAACATGCAGAAAAACTGCCTGTACTCATTTGCAAAGTTCTTGCAGTTTTATTTGTACTCTTTCAAACATTTGTCTTCATAGAAACGTAGTTATAGAGGAGAGTGTTTGTTGCTGCCACAAGTATGTTATTAAGCGCAATATCATGGTTGATTGATTTGTGGAGTTTAACGTCCCAAACCACGATATAAATATGAGAGACGCCGTAGTGGAGGGCTCCGGATATTTTGACCACCTGGGGTTCTTTAACATGCACCCAAATCTGAGCACATGGGCCTGCAACATTTCCGCCTACATCGTAAATGCAGCCGCCGCAGCCGGGATTCGATCCCGCAACCTGCGGGTCAGCAGCCGAGTACCTTAGCCACTAGACCACCACGGCAGAGCACGCAATATCATGGTGATGACCACTGCAAGAGAAAAGAAAATCTTTCATTTCACAAGAATCTCTTGTGAGGGACGCAATGAACGGCGTTCTTCTTTTGCTCTGGCCTCTCTTGCAGTAGTGCGTAGTCACTCTTATAATTTAGGACCGGGCAGAAATGTTTGTACTGGGTCGAGATTAATGCCCCTTAGGCACCTCTACTGCACTGCTGGTTCTTGGAAAGGTATATTTGGGTCTTTCAGAGCCTCTTCTAAAGACTCATTGGCTAACTGCTGCAAGCACACTTGCTTGATACCCATTACGACAATAATAATAAAAACTTTCGGGTAGTAGGCCGGCATTCACTATGCTATTTTTTGTCAATTTTCTGAGAAGCGTGGTATCCACTAAAGGAATTTTGTGCCAATTGTTCATGCAGTGGCTGACGACGATGAGGAATTATGACTTAAATGCGTATGCGCCACAGTAAATAGGGTAACAAGAACAAGCTTTTGTAATGGGTTGGAGCATTGGACGACCCACTCGATATGCTATTCGCATTGTGCAACGACTGCTTGTTCTTTCGCTCTTTTAAAACGCTTCATAAGTCGTATAACGCGATTGCTTTCCGACATCAAGCCTGTCTAACGCAACTTTGCCAACGATTCCCAAGCCTTGGCATGACTCAGTGATAGAATAATACTGTGGCTGGCACCCAACGGACCCTAGTTCAAGCCCCCTGTGTTATTGGTACTAGTTATTTTTCTATTTCATGTGACAAGGTTACGACATCCGCGGCAATGGTGGTGGACAACTACGGTGCTGCGCGAGAGCCGTGTTGTGATCTCATAATAGCTTTCACTGCAATATTATCTAGGTGGCATTGCCTCATTAGGAAAACAAGATTAAGAAAAGAACACAGCGGAATAGTTAGAATACACGCAAGATGCTCAAGCGCGACGCGGCATGCTCAGTACGCTTGCGTATTCGCGGCACTCGGACTTAACTTTCAGGTCGTCACGAATTGTCAAACAAATGATAAAGCTTCGCATTTATGTGCTGCGTCAAGGAACGTGCACGAGTCTGTGGCCTGCGCAGGTTACAAGCCCGTTCTAACGAGGCTTAGTACAAGTGGACTCCATACAGAGTGAAGGAATTCACCAGGCTATTCCTTTAAAACCTGCTCTTGGATTCCTGTTTCAATATATTCATTTATTAGCATTGCTATTCTTAACGTGGCTACCTTCTGTTTCTACATGGCCACCAGGCATTTACGCTTCTTTAGGCCTTCCTTTCAGGCTCTGCATAAACATTTGCGCAGCTGTGGGTACATAAAGCTGGATAGGGTCAAGTCAAGTCAAGTCAAGATCCTTGACGATGTGGCGCATACCCACGCTGGGGGATTGGCCAAGAACCGGATAGTTTTAATGAATTTCTTGTTTAATAACAGATTAAAATTAATCTTTTTACGAGTCATAAAAGAAAGATGCAACAAGACGAATTTGATGGTTGAATTGTGAATAATCTGTAGTGTAATGCAATAAAGTGTCGTATTTGATTTGCAAGTCTTGAGGTCACTTTTAGGATGGTGTATATTTTCGTTTTCTTTCTATTTCTCTAATTATTCTAATATTTTGAACACCAACTAAGTAACGATTACTATGTCATTTTTCAAGTTATACAATCAAAGTTAGATAAATTTCCGCTAAAGGAAACCATGTGTAGATGCGAAGCAGTGGGCGCTAATGCGCACAGTGGCGGCGACGTTGACGCTGGCGCTCATATAGCGAAAGCTAAGTAAAGACGCCTGTGACTGAATTCCAAACGCGCGACCCAGTGCCTACGTATACGGCGTGACTAGTGAATGGTTGTGCAGAGCGAGAAGTTGGTTTTTGCTATATAGCAGACGGCCTTGCAAAGTGATGGGGAGGGAGGGACAGTTTTGTGGGTGTCACACGCGGCGAGCGGCGACAAGCTAGGGAGAGAGTGACGTCAACGTGTGTGCACTGCGAGATAAGGCGTGACCTACGTGGCACCGCCCCAACACCAGCGGCCAGAGCAGCGTGGTGTGGACGGAGGCACAGCGCAACACAGGCTAGTCAAAGAGCTGCTTCGCATCAAATAGGTAAATTAGCCTAACTCGCAACAAGTGAGACCACACAAAATTACACTAGCTCTTTAGTTATGTTGTCACTATCATATTCTAAAGCTTCCGCGATTGTTACGTGAGACGCGTTCTGTGCGGGGTTCTTAGCGTGAGTGAAAGTTACAGAAAAAACGTAAAATGCAAGGCTAGGTTCTAATCTAAAAACAGGTCCGAAAGCTTTGTTATATAACGCACTGGTAACGTAAGTACAGCAGAAGCCGGCCCGCTTTTGGCTGACGTGTGCATGCACTGCTGAACTTGACTAGGACGAATGGGCCGACTCGGGCACCTTTACGTTCCCGGTGGAGTGTGCGTCGCAGCATAATTTAAGCCGCTTGAGCACGGCTCCCTCGTTGAGTGCTTTTTTCAAGTGTAGCTTGTTTTTGTCCGCCCGCGCACATGTTTGCGAAAGTTCACTGAAGAGCTGTCCGCTTTTTATTGCGCATTCAGCGACGCGGTACGGACGGCTCGTTTATGTCGAGTCCGCTTTTGCTAACGAGTGGCTGGAAACGCTGCATGAGTCCACGCGTTCCTGAATCTACAGACATTGCAATGGCGCTCACACTTTTCGTCGTCTTTCAAGCACCAACATCGGCTGGCAAAGAGGTCAACAGTAAACACACATATGTTCTGTTATAAATATACTGCGAGGTTGAGATAAGGATTCATCACCTCAGCTACTACATTTCCTGCCTCTGTGCAGCCCTATAGAAAGCCTGTTGGTGAAATACGTAAATATATAAATAAATATGAGAACGAAACCAACATGGAAAACGACACGACAGCCACCGTGTCTCCACTATAGTGGCGCTTACTAACACTCCAAGGTTTAAATGGACGTATATACCCGATAGAGTGAACGGGGAGATGACCGCCGCTGTAGCACATTTGGTGGAGCATCGGATGCGTTACTCGATGGTCGCGAGTTCGGTCCCTGTTGGTGACAAGTTATCTTTTCGTCCTCTTTGTTTCTCTCCCTTATATTACAACTACTACAGTATGGTTGTTCCTTTTTTACATGTTCTGATATTTTTGCCTCAATGTTTGCACGACGTTACCAAGTTACATTTTTGCGTTATTGTCATTGTTTTTAGTTAAATATTTGTGTATTCTTGTATACCCACTCCTGCCACTCAGCAATTAGAACTGCAGTAGGTGTAAATAAAAAAATAAAAATAAGATCCCTTATACCTTTTCTTTGGTATCATTGTCTGTGAAGTTAAATAATATTATGCATGCTCCCGAGACACCACCTCCACAAAAGATAGATGTTAACTGATACCCGCAGATCGTGGGATCGAATCTCGGCTGCGGCGGCTGCATTTCCGATGGAGGCGGAAATGTTGTAGGCCCATGTGCTCAGATTTGGGTGCACATTAAAGAACACCAGGTGGTCGAAATTTCCGGAGCCTTCCACTACGGCGCCTCTCATAACTATATATTGGTTTTGGGACGTTAAACCCCACAAATCAATCAATTAAGCACGAAAACGTCTGCGAACACTACTTGCGTTTTTTTTTTTTGCATTATGATTCAATAAATTACTGCTGCGTATTCAAATGCAGACATGCGAATTGTAGGATGATAGATAACTAAGCAACCTGCTCACCAATAATAATGCGAATAACAGTAGGCACTGCATGCTCAACAAGAAAACCGCACTGCAGAAATACTGATGAATGAAAGTCAAGCGAACACTTCTGAACCATCGCCCTTGTTTCTTATTCAGAAGACATGGGTCACCAGGCATACGTTTTCTTGCTACTCCATCCGTGCACAGCACATTTTTTCCGCAGGTACCGACAAAAGCACTAGGCATTGAATGTAATCCGCATCGTTCCGCTGTCCATTGGACACAGCACCCAAGACGTTCACCAACGACATAACGCACCCCACAATTTCGGACACAGCAGAGAACGCAAGAAACGACAGAACACTAAAATACGTGAGGGCATGTGTCATCGCAGACAAATTTGCGAGCGTGCCTTTCCATGCAGTGCAAGGGCTGCACTGAGTAATTATAGCGTAAGCAGACAGTGCTAGAAAAAGCATTTTTGTAATAATAAAAATGTCATTATTTATTCACTCATCACACTTACATAATATTGTTGGGGAAAATAAATGTCAAATGTAGAACATAGCGATTGCTTCGACTTTCATTCAAACTTCGTTTTCTACTATCAGTGTTTGTTCTCTCTGCTCACAGTCGCGCTTCAATCGCATCTCCCATAACTGCCCATGCTGGGTGACTTCCGGCTTCACCACGGCTTCACAACGAGTGACGTAAGAGCCTCTCCTCAGTTGTTTTCTTCCTCCACGTTTGAACCATAGAGTTTCCTGAATATACAAAAAGGGAAATCTGGTGTCATTGCCTATTGGAGCTGCAATGCATGGTGCTTCAGCGGACAAGGGAATTATGGGTATAACATGGATTCGCGTAGTCTTCGTACTTTACGTTCGTTCTGGCTTTGCGTGACTTGAAGCCACCTTGTCACAAATCAGCTTCAAGCCAGCTTTTTATTGATACTACGCATATGTATGTACGCATAAACTAGAGCAATATTGGTGGGCGCTGCGAATGTGGTTGGATTTCAGAAATAAAGGCAAACATGAAAAGGCAGAGAGACAAGCCGTTTCGGTTGATAAATAGACAAGTCAACAGATAAACATACAGTTCAAAATTTTTGCGTCGAAGTATCCTAAGAAAGACTATCGTCTTTAAGACAAGTGAAAAATTTCTCAGAGGAATGACGGTCAGGGTCACTTTCTCAGCTCACCTCCACCTTCTCAGCTCTCCTACGCAAACCAATTTGACGCGCCGGGCACACTTTTTTGGTGAGTAAAGTAGATGACGAAGAAGAGCCCGAAGAGAGTGTGTGACGGCTGAGTTATTGTTTTGCACGTGCTAAGCATCGCGAGACGCCGCCTAAAGGTAGATGCTGCTCATGATGATGGTGTACGTCGAGGAGAATTAATGACTTGAACCTTTATGTCAAAATAGAGGACGGCTCTGGTGGCAGTTCAGGAAAAACTGAGGAAGAAATCGTTATTGGTGTACAGCATAAGCATATTGAACGAACATTTGTTCATGTTCACCCGTTTTCAGTAGAGGTTCCATAGGGTCGTTTTCACGTGAGATGGTCGAGCTCTTCTTCAACACTCGAAACAGGCCACCTATACTAGCATATGTCGCAAGTGCTTTTTGTGTTTCATTACATTGTAGCACAACGCCTAAGCTTGTTATTTCGTCGAGTGGCAGGTGGTGTATGTGTGTTCTGCCTCGTTAGAAAGCAGAGCGAACCCAAAAGAGGTGATGTTGATCTGCTTGGCATAATTCTTGACAATGTGAGCATTGAGGAAAAGTGTTAGCAATTGCTTTACTGCCTTCATTCCATTAGTCAAGTACACGGGGTCTGCATGTGCTGCATAAGCTTGTTCAGAAATATATCTTGCTGCCGAGTACGGGCGCTTTTGTCGCTTAACAGAGATGCTGGTGTAGCTTGTTATACCCTTCGTTTACTATCAGTTTTCAATTTCGCACGAATATCATACATAAATGCTCTGAGAGATGAGCCTACGCGCAACATGTTTTAGGCGGATATTGAAGAGGTCTGCCAGGTTTGGCGACAAACTGGGGAGTGGGATGAAGAATGAATATTCAAGCTCAGCCGTTTGCGCGGCGACTGCATGAGTGGCTTTGTTGCGCCCGTCCATGCCAGTGCACGTGGCCCGGTGTCCACAAAACTTCCACATTATTTCCGCAGTCTTGTAATCTCTAACTTTTTCTAATACCGTTGGTCACTATGTCTTCAGTCGTTCTTGCAACGAGCTTAGCCACCACTTCGTACGGATATGTCAGTATACGAAACTTATTTCGAAAATTCTCGCTTGTAGTGTTAGTGTTACCTGCATCATTCGGAATAGCGTTGACCACTCCCCATATGGCTAACGATTCTTCATATAAGGGTGCCTCACCGGGAAGCTGGCAACTGTGATACCATTGTGGCGGGATGCTGATGTGCTGAGCCATGCCTCACTAGCATTTTTTTTTTGTCTGTGATTGTTACGTCAGTGTATTTGTCGATGGTGTTTTCGAGTGTACGGAGGCCCTGCCTTTTCTTAAAGAGTTGTCTCACTTTTGTGTTGCACCTGGTGATCGGGAGTTGTTGTTTCCGTGCACTGAGCGGTGCTTCCCATAGTGGTGTTGAGATCCTTTCCTCGTGCCCCAAGCACGCGTGAACTCGGTTGTCCCATGCCATGATTTGTTTCCTTGTGACGTGTTTTCAAGCGGCATTGCATTCCTCGTGTGCTTCAGGATCCCAGCTATCGTGTCGCCTTGTGTAACTTTTCGACGTCATGGAGGTCTCGATCGGAGAACTACTGCACCAGTGCCCCCTAAAGAATTCTACGACAGCTGCTGCTTTGGCAAGTGTTTGGAACGTATCATGTCTTCCTCCGCCGTGCTTAAGGGAAATGCTGTGGGACCGTATGCAACATCAGGCTCCACGTGCGTTTTAAAGCTCGAATTCATTGCTGGGAACTGTTGCAACAAGCGACCTGCGCTGCAAGTCCCACAATTTGGTGGACGTAATAGCGCATTCGCCTATGTGTCGTGTGACTTGTTTGCTTACATTGATCGCTTTCTTTCTGTCCCCGCTAATCAAAAAACTGTATCTTCTGGCGACGTCTCTAGTCCGAGGTTATCTAAATATCGTCAAGGGCAAGGATAGCTGCTTGGGGTTCCATTTGCATGCTCTGCTCACCGGGATAATCTGCCTGTTCTGCCCATATTGTGATAAATTTGGGGTTCGGCAAGTGTAAACAGCTACACTGTTAAAAAACGCAGGGCATGGAGGGGACTCTTTTAAACACAACTTTTTCTATATTCCTTTTTTTTCATAAGACAGAAAACATTATAAACTTCATTCGATTCGATTTGACTACGTATACTTGCAGCACTGGAACTTCAATCTTTCTAAACCTTCTTTACAATTACAGTGTAGGGTAGTAAACCCTATGGTCGCATCCCGTTCATCTCCTTGTATCAGATGAATATCCCCGCACAATATAAAAATGCGTTCTATGGCAGATAGACGTACTTTCCGCGAGTAAAAGAGAAAAATAAACTCGGCAAACAAGGTTGATTACTGCTAGATCAACAAGCACAATAGGCAGCGAATTCCTAGACCACGTCTTGTTGTATGTTAAAGAGGCCAATCAACGAAAACAAAGCCGTTTAATTTTGGGCCACAGCAGGAGTGAGTCAGTACTGCTTTCTTTTTTATTTTTGTTAAGTGTACCGTTGTACAACATTAGCTGTTAACATGCTAGATGTTCTTCGCTCATTCCATGGTCCAGAGTAGATCACTTAAATTGCATTTACGCCACCTACCATTCTCTCTTTCTCTCTCTCCCACTGAGAATGTGCAAGGAGAATGTTTGCGAGCTTCATGGTGCGTTCCTTTGCGCTGCGTTTGTACTATGCAGTGAAGCTGCTGCATCTGAACCCGGTAAACGTAAGCACTCTTCGTACGATTGCCGGGTGCGTTTGAACATTGATAAACTATCCCTGGAAAAGCATTTTGTTTTGAAAAGAAAAATTACATGAAAATGAATCAGAATAAATGTCTCACATCTGTATTTGTGCAAGAATAAGCTCCTTACCTCGTCCGACTCCTTTCACATGCGCGTAAATTTTTGCGCAGTGCTGTCTATCAAATAGCCTGGTTTGTATCCTTACGGGGTAAGTTGTTCTTAAAGAATTGAAAGATAAAAAGTAGGGGTTGGCGTAAGTATAACTGAGCATATCAACGCGCACCTGCCACTGCGCTAAATTTATAGCAGCCAAGTTCACGCTGTCATCTCAAAGTGACGCCCACTGTTCTTAAACTACTGCACATTTTTAGTCCCACACGGTTCAGTGCATGGAAGGCAAGCCACGGGACATCGAATGGGACGAGCTATATACGTAGGCGCACGAGGATCAATTCGGCAGCGTTCTCGGGCAGTCGAGGGATTGGTGGCAATCGCCTGTCAGTCGGACCACCTGCAGTGCTTCCTCGCGGTGTTCCATTACTGTCGTAGTTTCGTCACAGCCATTTTATGCTGCAGCCAATGCTCGGGGCAGTGACGCCGTCGAACGAGGAGAGGAGCTGCGACGCTTACGTAAAACGCCCCTGTGCACGTGCGTCACCAATTCAACAGCCGCAGAGCATTTTTTTTCCTCCTTCTTTTGAGTTTACTTTGTTTCATGCGTTTCGCTGAGCAATCGATTTCAACAATATGAAAGCGCTCCGCGAGTGCGTGTCACAAATGACAGGCAGAACGGAAAAGAGAAAGCAGCCCTGCATATAATCCTGATGACGAACATATACGGCACTGGAAAATTCTCCCGTCTTTGCTCTTCAGAAAAACGTTCAGTTAGGAAAACATTTCCGAACTGGAGATATTTGAGTTGTCAGGCTGTTTAGGTACAACTATATATACGGAGAGTGCAGATTACGTTTCGCAGGTCGACTTACTCTGCTCCGCAAAAATGGTTTTACAAAATTTTATGGAGCCTCATTGCCGTCCTAAGAAAATTGCATCGGCACTGTGCATTTCCCCTTCTTTATTGCAAAGAAAAAGCTATGACATTCTTCCCTCACCCCTTTCCTCAGCACAGGGTAGCCAGCCGGTCAAAGAACTTGCTAACCTCCCTGTCTTTTCGCTTAAACTTTCTTTCTCCTCCTATGACATTCTTGGCCGAACCCCCTGGGTGGTTGTGCCAAACATTTAGGATCTACATCTACGCCCGAACGCCGTGTATATGATTGCTTTCGTTCTCAAATGGTCGAGGCTTCGGGCGTTGAGAAATCGAACACGCCTACGTCCGCTCCAGAGGGCGCGCAGCGCCGTTCCAGGTAAGTAGGGATCGGCGAGAGACTGCAATCTTCTGGGTGACTGTGCCGCCAAGCAGCTCTTTTGCGATGGAAATGCCGCTCCAGCTGCAGCTTCGAGGCAGAGGTTCTCGTTGCGGAGCGTCAGTCAATACGACCTGACAGCCGTTTGCGACTCGCCTCGGACGCCCCCACTGCAGTGAGTGTGACGCGGCCACCGTTCCTATTCCCACAGGTTGTCGCCCCTTGTTTCCACAACGCCACGCTTCATAGCTGCTAGCCTAGTTTTCTTGTATTCTCGCCCGCCACCGCTGCTGCTGGGCTATTTGGTGCGTCAAGACTAATTGCGTGGGCGCCCTGTGCTCGCCGCAAAGCACCGACAGGGCGTTAAACCAGGTTTCCATAGAAACGAACCTGCACGGGGCAGGAGGCCGTGTGTGTTGGAGTTGTCCGTTGCTCGACATCAAGAAAGAAGAGCAATATATAGAAGCGGGGGATATATAAATAAGAGAACCTAAAGGTATCTTGAGGGAGCTATGATATCCCTGACCATGAGCACTAACGTTTGAAGCTTGATCTCTCGATTGATTATATGCTATATTGTGTTTTGAACTAATGCGATTCAGTAGCTTGTAAATTCCACAAATTTGCTGCACACTTTCGTGATTTAACAACACATTTTGAACAACATTGCAAATGCACGTGTACGCACGCAAGCGCGCGCGCGCGTGTGTGTGTGTGTTTGTGCGTGTGCGTGTGCGTGTGCGTGTGCGTGTGTGTGTGTGTGCGTGTGCGTGTGCGTGTGTGTGTGTGTGTGTGTGTGTGTGTGTGTGTGTGTGTGTGTGTGTGTGTGTGTGTGTGTGTGTGTGTGTGTGTGTGTGTGTGTGTACGAGATGATTTATGCTGCACTAAGGTTGGAATGTCTTCTATTCTTATTAAACTTTATTCTGGTCTAACGGCTCGTCTTGACCAATCAAAATTTTCTTCCCGAACAAAACAAAACTCACAAACTATTAGCCCTACTTCCTGCGCCCTCTAGCCGAGCAATTTCAGTTTTCACACTTGTTCTTTTGCTCTTTCGCCATAAGTATGGGACACGCAATAAACGGCATTTGCACAGTGAACGTATTTTTCCTGTGTGGTAGTCGGCCGGGTTTGTCGACTTACAAAGACTTGAAAACAGAGCTAATATTAAACAAATATCAGATGACACATGGCTTTGCTGCGTGTTTCTTTCGCTGTGTTTTCGTGCTGTTAGCACAGGTAAGTTTTTGTAAGCCTATAGTTTTGGTACGTTTTGGTGCGTTTTAGTACAGACAGCGAGGGAATTCAAGGCGTCTAGCGGACGGTGTGCATAAGGCCCGCTTATTCAAGGGTGCGTGTATTTTTTTATATATACAACACGTACTTGCAGGCAGGCGTTTCAATATAACAGCTACAGGGTTATGGTACTGTTTATTTTCTGTGTTGATTCAGCTGATGCGCGTAGTTGTTACCAATATTTCTTTCTATATATTTTTTCTCATGGACAGCACAGAGAACCCCATATCTTGCTTGCTCACATTTGTTTATGCTGATAGCTCAGGTCGGAATTCAGGACGCAGCCTATAGGCCATCCAGATGTGAAAATTCGGCAGGGTTGCAGTCGGAGCAAACCCAAATCTATATGTAGATATTTTTGAATTGTGTGCCATTCTGGACACAAAACATATAAGTTGAAAAAAAAGAGTACTATTCAGTCGCATCACCTCTAAAACAAGGCTTGGTGCATCTCATTGTGTTGTTCTACTTTACGTGAACCGTGGCTTGGAAATAACGTGACATTTCGAATGACTTTCGGGCGCGTTCGCACGTGATGCAGTCTTGATTGAAAGCTAAGACGCCGATTTTGATGAACGCGTGAGAAATAGGTCGAAGTGAAGCTGCAAAACAATAGTCGGTCATGACACCTTCACGTCGGTAACTGCCTTTCTGTAAAACCACAGCGTGCAGATATTTTTCTGCGTTTACATCTAGCTTTAATATTATCTCACGTAAACTGTTATTTATTAATGGTGATAATTTTTTGCTCCGATCAACAAAGCCAACTTACCTGTGATCTACTTCTAAGCGATGCCGACTAAGTTTACATATTACCGATAGTTTCGTAGTTGTGTTTTAAAAGTGGGATCTGGAATAGCTGCTTGGACTGCCAAATATATATTATAGGCATGTGTCAAGATTCGCGTGCAGGTGAATAGAATTTGTACCACTACGGCGATATACGTATCTCATTGGTGCATTGTACACAGCGACGCAACTTTCATATTGCTACGCGCGCGTGCGCCCGACGATGAAGTTCGCTTGCTGCTCGAACTCGGAGCCGGACTGGCCAGCGCTGCAACCACTTTTGAAAATACACTTTGTGAATAACCGGTAGTGGAAACGACTCGTTAGTCACGTAACAATATGAACAAAATCCTGCATACTCCTTCGAGCTTTCAACCTGAGCATGTCACAACACACAGAAGACACCTAAACAACGCCACTAGAATGTTTTTCCCGTGCTGTTGACGGTGATCAAGGGATTGTGCCGGCTGTCGCAGCTGAGGTTTTTTAACGTACGGCAGAGGACGAGGTGCTCGATGGCTCAAAATAAAGTTCGATGAGCGTCTGTTTTGTGATCAAAGAAGCAGGGCTGGTTGAAGCTTTTTGTTGCTGAAATTCGTGTCTCGTAGATTATTAACTCTGGTGCCGCGAAATGGATCTGTACATCTGGTACAGCTAAGTACTCGGCGAAATCTCTTTATTACATTTCAAGCAAGTTAAGGATATCATATGTTGGTGTGACTCGTGCAAGGTATTTTTTCTTAAGCACTCGTAAAAAGTACAGAGTGTGACTTTAGCATTTACGGCTGTGACACTGTAACGCTAGGTGTTCCACTAGCTTGTAAAAGAGCTGCTTCTAAGTACTAGTTATTTGGTTAATATCTCGTAGGTATGTAACTGATGGCTACAGTCGTCATAAAACTCCAAAGAATTTGGTTTAATCTCATGCTGAACATCCAGTAGACATTCTAGGATAGTTTAAAAGGGCCCGTGTAACACGCAAAAACGTTCCTTGCTTGCAGCATGGTTGAAGGCAATCGATTACGCTATCACATTCCACTATAGGTGTCGAAGCTCAAGCGTATAATCCAAGTTTTTTACCGAGTCGACACGAGTAGCTATTGGCCAAGTGAATCACATGTTGCGCAGAGACTTCAATGCAGTGTGTTCCATGACTCTAGACGTGGCTCAGCACCGGCGGCATGTGAGGTCACTCCAGCTGCGCCCGGTTGCGATGGCAACGCGCAGTTATGTCGTCGCTAGGGGAGGTAGTTTTCGCATACCGTAGACACACTGCGAACTGTTTAAACAGCCCCACTGTTAAAAGGTGAAAGTTCAGATGAAGATGGAAGCGTGAAGCTTGGACAAGACAGTCTGTCTTTTCCAGTTTGCTGTGCTGTCCTATAGTGTATTGTTCGAGTTTGCTAGCGGCCGGGAAGACTGGAATTGCGAGAACGAAGGCCTCCGAGACCAGGAGTCGTTTCGCGACTTCTCCACTAGGGAAGGGTGCATGCGCCACCGCATCGTGGAAAAGGCGGATGCCAGTGGTCGAAACGTCGGCTCCAGCGACACCACGCGATCACTAATTTTCATCGCGCATTCTTCACGTTTAATGTTTTACCGCGAATTTCTCTGCTCTGTACGACGTTTTTGTTGCTGTTTTGAAATGAACAAACCAACGAATGAACAGACAAAACGCACAAACTCTCACTATATAGAGAATATTACACTATAGGGTTATCTAAAGCTGTTCAGCGAAGCTATACGGAGGAGTTACGACATTCTGTCTGTGTGTGTGTTCAAGAATACCTGGAGTACTCATATGCCACACTATATATATATATATATATATATATATATATATATATATATATATATATATATATATATATATTGTAGAGAAGCCGCCGAACACTGAAGTGGGTCAAACTCTCAAGTGTTCTCTAGTGGGTCTACCCAAAAAGGACGCCGCTCGCGCTGAGAGTCCGTGCTTGGCCGTTACTGTCGCCATTGTGTATACTCGCTGTGTGCCTGCTAATAAACGCCATAACAATATATATATATATATATATATAACTTTTAAGATGTCTTACTTGGAGGAAACCAATCTGTTCCCCAGGCGCTGTTTTATAATGATTATATACTAATTTCGCAATTATTTTAAGTGCTTTTCGGTGTTGTTGTAATGGTGCATGATAAATGCTTTCTCTTCATCTTACAATTGCATTGTTTGGTGACTCCTCTTACTCTTACCTTTTCCTTCTAAAAAAAAACTTTGGTAAAGAAGGCACCCCCGTTGCTGCTAAAAGGCGCTGCGATTCAAGGATCATTTATTCTTAATATTTTTTCGCAAGGCGAAACCCCACGAGATTGATCGTTTTCATGAGTATGCTGTTCCGAGGAAATATCGTGCACACTCCGAGAATCTTTTACATCCCTCAGTGTGAACTAAAATGGGAAAATTATTCATGTGACCTGACTTTTCTTTTATGGTGATATGTGAAAAGTACTGCATAAGCCAGACTCTGTCCTACGATTACAAGTTGATATGCAGGTACTACGCTCTTCCTCCCTGCTTGGTGCGTCATCAAAGTGTGCAAAACACATATTGGATTATACTTTTAAACGTTAGAGGAAGCTCCGAATCTCGAGGACTTAAAAATCACAGCATATTTACGGAGTGAGTGATGATGAGTGGGGCGAAGCTTCAAAGAGCTTTATCGGCCAGTCGTGAATTATCCGTCCATCCATCATTCCGTCCGTCCGTCCGTCCGTCCGTATGTATGTATGTATGTATGTATGTATGTATGTATGTATGTATGTATGTATGTATGTATGTATGTATGTATGTATGTATGTATGTATGAAGAATTACAGGCCGATCAGCTTGCTCTCCATAGTATACAAGCTATTTACAAAGATATTTTGCTAACAGAATTAAGACAACATAAGAATTCAATCAACGAAAAGAACAAGCAGTATTTCGAACAGGCTACTCGACAATCGACCACATTCATACTATCAATCAGGTAATAGAGAAATGCTCAGAGTATAACCAACCACTATACATAGCCTTCATAGATTACGAGAAGGCGTTTGATTCAGTAGAAATATCAGCCGTCATGCAGACACTGCGGAATCAGGGTGTCGACGAATCATATATAAACATCCTGGAAGAAATCTACAGGGGATCAACTTCTACCATAGAGCTTCATAAAGAAAGCAACAGAATACGAATCAAGGAGGTTATAAGGCAGGGGGATACAATCTCCCCAATGCTATTTACCGCGTGCTTAGAGGAGGTTTTCAAAGGCCTAGAATGGGAACAGATAGGCATAAGAGTTAATGGAGAGTACCTAGGTAACCTGCGCTTCGCCGATGACATTGCATTGCTGAGTAACTCAGGGGACGGATTGCAACTCATGATTACGCAGTTAGATAAGGAAAGCAGAAAAGTAGGTCTTGAAATTAATCTGCGAAAAACGAAAGTAATGTACAACAACCTCGGAAGAAAACAGCGCTTCGAGATAGGTAATAGTGCACTTGAAGTTGTAAAAGACTATGTTAACTTATGAGAGGTAATAAGCGCGGAGCCGAACTATGAGAATGAAGTAACTAGAAGAATAAGGATGGGGTGGAGCACACTGGGCAAGCACTCTGAGATCATGACAGGTAGTTACCACTGTCTCTCAAGAGGAAGGTATGTAACAGCTGCATCTTGCCGGTACTTTGCTACGGAGCGGAAACCTGGAGACTTACAAAAAGGGTTCCGCTTAAATTGAGGACGACGCAGCGAGCAATGGGAAAAAAAATGGTAGTGTAACCTCAAGAGACAACAAAAGAGCAGAGTGGGTCAGGGAACCAACCGGGGTTAAGGATATAATAGTTGAAATAGAGAAGAGGAAATGGAGATGTACCGAGCATGTAGCACGTAGACAGGATAACCGCTGGTCATTAAGGGTAACTAACTGGATTTCTAAAGAGGGCAAACGAGTTAGGGTGAGACAGAAGGTTAGGTAGGCAGATGAGATTAAGAAGTTTGTGAGTATAAATTGGCAGCACCAAGCACAGGGCCGAGTTGACTGGCGGAACATGGGAGAGGCCTTTGTCCTGCAGTGGACGTAGTCAGGCTGATGATGATGATGATGATGATGATGATGCACGTCTGTATGTCTGTATGTATGTATTTATGTCCGTATGTCTGCCTGTCCATCCGTCCATCCGTCTGTCTGTCGGTCCATCCGTCCATCCGTCTGTCTGTTTGTCTGTCTGTCCATCCGTCCGTCCGTCCGTCCATCCGTCCGTCTGTCTGTCTGTCTGTCTGTCTGTCTGTCTGTCTGTCTGTTCACCAAGTGAACACTCTAAGTACGACAATCTCGCATCTTTTCATCATATATTCATCATATACAAGTGCCCCCATCCAGCGGACATTCCAAGGACTAAAACGAGAGGTGGCTACTACATACAGGAGACGCACGGCTCAAGCCTTAAGGAGCTTCGCCCCTAAAAAGGGTAGGCTTTGGAGAACAACAACCTTGAATAATTCGCGATGTACTGTCAAGCCTGACTAAGCGCCATTTTAGAGAGCAGCTCTGAGGCGGCCGTTCCTGTGCTTCACCGCTGCAATCGCCATCGGCGGCGAGTTGGACGGGCATGAAAAAGTAACCAATAGACTTGTAAAGAAATGAAAAAGAATAAAATCACAGCATATTCACGGAGAAAAGGGTGATGAGTAGAATAAGGCATTCGTCCGTCCATCCGTTTTTCTGTTCATGCATCCCTCCATCCATCCGTCTGTCTGTGCGTACGTCAGTCCATATGTGTGTCCGTCTATCTATCTGTCTATATATATATATATATATATATATATGGAATATGGCACAACGGGAGCGTTGTAAACAAGGATAAGTATATTTATTTCCCAACAGTTTCGGGAGGGGTGCTCCCGAAACTGTTGGGAAATAAATATATTTATCCTTGTTGACAACGCTCCCGTTGTGCCATATCCCATACCTTCACAAAGACTAACTGGCCCATTGAATGAATTATTACTCCCACTATATATATATATATATATATATATATATATATATATATATATATATATATATCTGCATGTGTCTGTCTGTCTGTCCATCTGCCCGTCCATGCATGTGTCCATCCGTCCATCTGTTCGTATGTCTGTCCGTCCGTGCATGCATCCATGCGTCCGATCGCGTTCGAAAGTGCAGACGGCGCGCTTGTAACACCGACGAGACGCAAGCCAAGCAAGCCGAGCGCAAGTCTCTTCAACGCACCCACCGCTCTGCTTCGTCCATACGCCAGCAACGATTCACCACGTACGGCGACTATCCAGGAGACTAAGGGATGCTGCACTCCTTCCTCGCGCACGCAGGCATAACCCGCGCAGCAGCTAATCGCAGAGCAGTGGTACACCGCCATCTAGAATATCTTCACTCAACTGAAGTTTGTACGTACTCCGAAGAGACAGTGCCGTCTATTATACTGTTCGAGAGACATTGCTTTCTTTTCTCGTCCATTCTTCTCTCGGTTTCTTATCTTTTTTTTCGGTTACGCCACACGTAGGACAAGGCTAGACTAAAAGGGGCTTCGCCCCTAAAAAATCCCCTTGAACGAAGGGTATTTGAATTAGGGCCCTTTCTGTGGCAGACAAATAGTGTAAAACAGAACCACGATTGTGCTTAAAAGTTTTGTGAAAAAACTCTATAGGTGCTTAATTTCAGGCAAGGAATCACGTTATCCTATGGTATATAGCGTGGCAGAAGAGTAAACTAACAATCAGTCACCACACTATGCTTAGTGCGCACCGATAGAGTTTGTGGTTTAATGCCTTCCACCCACTGCCAAATTCTCCCCCATAATTTTCACCGCGCAGCGTCTACCATGTGCACATATTACCTTACGGATGTGTAATGCGTACCTCGCTTGTTCGCAGGAGGACGAATAATGGCATAGTGCGTGCTGTCCTACTTCCCCCAAAAAATCACAGGATCGTGGCAATGATGCAGCAATGAATAAGACAGCAACAAATTAAAATGTACCGCGAAGAGCGGTAGCCAGATCGAAACATGCAGCGCGCTACTCAGGACGAAAAAAAATGGCAGCATATCCCCGGGGGAATGATGGAGAGAGGGGCGAAGCATCCGTCCGTCCATTCGTTCTTGCTTCTGTCCGTCCATGCGTCCGTCTGTGTGACCGTCCGTGCGGCCGTTCGCCCGTCCGTGCGTGCATCTGTTCGTGCGTACGCACGTCCATCCGTGCGTCCGTCCCTGCGTTCATCCACGCATCCACCCCTGCGTCCGTCCATGCGTCCATCCGTCCGTGCAGCCATCCGTGCGTCGGTCCATGCGTCTGTCTGTGTGTCCGTTCGTCCATCTAGTCAACACTCTAAGTACCACTATCTCGCATCTTTTCATCAAATATTCCGCATATAGAAGCACCACCATCCAGCAGGCATTCCAAGGGCTAAACGAGAGGTGGCACACACACACTTTCTTACGGCTTGCGCTTCGTGTCTACTTCCCACCTTTAACCCCCTCGAGTTCATGGTATATACTAGTTCACTGTATTCACGGCACTGCGGCCCAATGCTCGCTAAACCTTTCTAAAACCAAGGAGGTTACGCCCAGCGAGTATACCCTAGCAACCCTTTCTTGTAAGATAGTGCTCAATGTACATGCCAATGGCTGCTAATGGCAAATGAGAGACAGGAGAGAGAGAGAGAAAAGGAAAGGCTGGGAGGTTAACCAGATATTGGCATCTGGTTTGCTACCCAGCGCTGGGGGCGAGGAAAAAGGGGCAAGAAAGAGACAGGAGAATTCGGCTTTTAGTTAAGGCGCACGGTGCGGATTTTTTATTGGTCAACAACGCACAGGAAAAATCTCCCACCGGCACCACCTTGCAGGTCAAAGCTTAAGACATGTTGCGCACTACTACGACGGACGAACGGGTGCCGCTTTAAGGTGCTTCGCCCCTAAAACGCGCGAAAATAACACACACAGCGCGTGAGTGAACTAATAACTTTCACAGCTCAAACACAAAGGACGTGCGAAACGTGTTCGCGTAAATACACACTGGATAAGCCCGAAATGGCTAGCGTCAAAGTTATTTTGCTTCGCTGTGTTTAATAAAATTGGTAGATCATACGTACAGTGGGAATCATTGATATGCGAAGCACGAAAGAGGAAGGTACAATTCTCACATTAAAATCAACACAACGTTACGAGGTGGACGTAAATTTTGCCGTACAAGACTTCTATATAATGAATATGATGTTTGCGCCAGGCATTCGGGCTCAGTCGTCCATTGACGTCACTTAATACCAAATTTGGTGTATATGAAGCTATATGAAGGGTTGAAGTGAGCAATCCTGCCTGCGAAGAAGGCCGAGGACACATCTTCCGCGGTGATTCCCTCGAGGGGCCATGCCTCGGGCCATAGAGTGTACCGGTCGATGGCGGTGAGGCAGTAGTGGTATGGTCCAGCCGGAGGAAAGGGTCCCATGATGTAGAGGTGGACATGCTCGAAACGACTAGAGGGCTTCCTTAAAAATAAACTTAGGCAGTTTATAGATTGTCTAAACCTCACTCGAGACAATCTACAGGCTACCCTACTCAATTTTGCAAGGGCAGCTGAGGGACTGTATCGAGTGGGAATATGACGTGCCTGGTGGCAGTCAATGCAGGAGCACGTCGAAGTGCGTCAATCTCGCTGCATAGAGAGCCAGACATGGCGGTCAGCCAGGAGGAGTGTAGAGGTGCGCATGCCAGGATGGCTGAGGTTGTGGAGCTGGTTCAAAAGACAACGGCGATAGGGAAGGGGCACATATGACTTGCTTTGTCCTGTCTACGTGTCGCAGCAGATTGTGGTTGTCGACCTTGGAATGGATTTGTTGTAGCTTTAGTGAATACCTGCCCTTTAGAAGTTCCCACTGTTCAGCGTCCATGGTCTGAGCCTCAGCGAGGACGTCCGTGGTTATCTGCACCTAGCTCATGTGCTGTTACACGTGAAAGTGCATCGGCGACCACGTTGTCTTTCCCGCTGACATGTTGGATGTCGGTGGTGAACTGTGCGGTGAACGTGAGTTAGTTCTGTTGAACGGGCAAGAGTTTGTCATGACGTTGAGAAAATGCCTAGGTAATCGGCTTGTAGTCGGTATAGATGGCGCAGTTCTGTTCCTTGAAAATATGGTGAAGGTGTTGCACTGCACCGTATATCACCACAAGTTCTCTTCGGCAGGTTGGGAGATTTGTCGGGACGGTGGTCATGGTTTCGTCGTTGGAATTGGCGGGTGAAGGAGTCATTTCCAGAGTTGCGAGTTTTTTTTTTTTCGAAGAGAAGGCCAAGGAATGTCGGGTGTTGTCCAGGCGTTGCATGAGGGCGGCATCGATGTCGAAGCCAGAAGCGTCCGTGAAAAGTCCCAAGGGATCGTTTGGCACGGGTTGAGTGGGTAGCGTGGTGGTGCAGAGGGCGACTTTGCATTCTTCGAAGGTTTTTGCCAACATTGCTGTCTACGTGACGAGTTGGTTGACCACAGCATCACGTCCGGGTCACCAGATGTGAGATGCCGTGTCGATAGAAGGACACATCCCAACATAAAACATGACTCTTTATTGACGTATTAGCAGCGGCGTAACGAGAATTTCAACGCTGTGCATGAACTGTTTGAGAAGCAAAAGATGAAACCGAGCTTGGCAGCGTGGATTTTATTGCCAGCAGTGGTGACATAAGCCTCCGGTGAAGCTGACGTGGGTGCTTTCTTTTATTAAAAGCGTGTTGCAGCAACTGACCATGTCACGCTAGACCAACCAGTGACGAGACGGAGGCTGTGCAGGTTTGTGCGCAGTTGTCACCACACTATAAAACCCAAACACCAAGATGACTAATCTCGTAATTTCATAACTACAAGGTATTGACAGAGTAAGGAAATGACATGACGGGCCTTTTTGCGATATATACGGATGAATTTGGTCATTGAGGTATTCGAAGAAAGGTTATTGTTGTTACACCATTCGGAGAAAGAACATAAATCAGACTGCAGCAAGCGACAGGCGTTCACTGAATATATTTCCTGGAATATCTTGATGTCATCGGCACACGAAGGGAAAGATGACTAACGAGTAGAAAAATAAACACTGTTAACGTAAATTAGGCATAAGAGTGGGCCTTATACCAACTCTTAAAGGACCCCAATACTAACTTTGTAGAAGAAAGACGTTTGAAGTTCATATCACAGTAGACTACGTCAATTTGTGCTCTATAAGAAATGGGTGGGGAGATATGCATCATGGAACTAGCAAGGTTTGTGGTAGTAGAGCGTCCATGAGGAGAAAACCGTGTTTTTGTTTTCAGAATGAATATATTTTTCGCGCTAAAATACAGTATGTTGTGAAAACCAGCTCCAAGATCTTCGAGTAGCAAATAGTAGAGAAGCATTCGTTTTAGAACCTGACCTAATAACTGAAAAACACGCAATTTTACACATGCTGCGAGATGTGGAAGTGTTCAGGCAGTCATCAAATATTGTAGTCACTACTGGAGCAAGTAAAATACCATGAACCTTTAGTATAATGGAAGGGATGCCATCTGGGCCACACGATAAGGGCAGTTGGAAGTGTCTAATGCATGAGTAGAGGAGCTTTTTATGCAGTGACTGAACACTATATATATGTGCTAACTGCCCTGACCTGTTTTCCGATCTGAGTGATTAAGTCTCAGGCACTATAAACGTATAAAAATGCGTGGCAAAACAGCCACAAAGGCATGCACTTCAACACCGTCAGAGTCCAGTAGCCTGAAGGACTCTCTACTTTTGCAAGATCGTTTGCGTGCATACTTCCGAAACCTAGCCGGCCTCTCAGAAGCGTTTTGGTTTTCTAATAATTGAATATACGACTTGTGGTCCCGTTTATATAGGCGTTTAGAGATAGTTTGGAAAAACCTGAACTCGTCCTTTCACTTGCTGAATGGAGAGCGCTTAGCCTTCTTGTGTGCATGACATTTATGCTTCGGTGCACTAATAATATCCAGTGAGAATCAGTGGACATAGTTACGTTGTTGAGGTGTATGTTGCGGAATAAAATTACGCATGCTGCTTGATACAAGCTCCCTAAAATGCTGAAATTGGTCATCAGCATTTGCTTTGTCAGTGACCTAGGACCAATCAATGGCTGAAAAGTAATGATAAAAGCTCCTGTAGTCGCCTCTCTTGAAATCAAATTTAGGAGATTAGTTAAAGTGACTCCTGTAGCTCGTTGCTTCGGCGCATACAGATCATCTTACATTAAATGGTGAGTGGAATTGTTCTGGACGAACAAGAGAGATTTCGGAGCATGAAACGTCAACATGTTGATCATTTGACAGACGGAAGTCCAAGACATTGTCTTTGCAATTGACGACTGCGTTATGTTGCAGTATAGGGAATTAAACGCGAGAAAATCCAAGAGCAGGCTGTACCTTTTCCTAATTGAATTATTGAATTCGGAAAAAGTAAGCGTGCTTCAGTCAATTTCAGGTGAACCACAACAACAACAACAACAACAACAACAACAACAATAATAATAATAATAATAATAATAATAATAATAAAGGGAGTATGTAGCCTCTCTTGCCACGCGCCGCACGAACACACCTTCTCGCGGGGCTGGGTTCAGATATATCGCACTTAGCTACCGTTCGGGAACATCGTCCTGTTTTGAACTTGTATGGCCTCAACCGAAGACGCACATAGAAAGCGTGCGTGCACTCATCGCGACTCTACTATGGCTGCACTCATTCACGCATTTCGAGGCTCCGCGTTGGTTTCAGTGCCTTCATATGCAGTATGGATCGGTCGTTGGCAGAGCACAGCTGCGTGTGATGACCGAGTCGCGTTTGCGAGGTTTCCGCCTGGCCTTGCTCGAATAGCTGGCACGCGTGACTTCCGCAAACGCCAGAGAAAGTAGTGAGCCTATGATCCATGAAGCTCAGAGCTAAACTCATCTTATATAAGTACAAGTTAAACGCCTACATAGAGCTCACCTGTGTAGCACAATGCTTCATTAGATATAGGCCTACAAAATTATAAGATCCTTTCCTGATAACGTTCATAATATTCGCTGTGGTGTAATGCCCCAAAACCAACATATGATTATAAGAAACACCGTATAGTGAAGGGCTACGGATATTTCAACCACCTCGCGTTCTTTGATGTGACCTAAATCTAAGCACACTGGCCTCCTGAATTTTCCCCTCCACTGAAAATGCAGCCGCCGTGGACAGGATTCTATTCTGAGACCTGCGGGTCATCAGTCGTTCAGCATAACCACTAGACCACCATGGCGGCTAGAAAAAGGATCGAGTCGATGATCGCTAAACTTAGAAAAAAAGACAATCTCATAGCTGTTCAGAGTTCGAGTCTTCTGAGATAAATAGGAGTCACCTTTCTACTTGCTACTCACCTGCATAGCACAATGTTCAATAAATATTGCTAAAAGATGGTCACTTCTTGAAAATGTTCAGTGTATGCATAACACAGTTTTATTTCAACGCAGTTGTTAGCCCATGCCGTTCCGTGTATATATATCGCGTAGTGTGTACCGAAAGATATCACACAACTTTTTTTTTCTCACAGTATGCATGTTCATGTTATGTGTCCTGTAAATATTCACATTACATGCCATATTTGATTACTTCCATCGTGAAACAACGTCATATGATGTAGCCAGTATTTTAAGTGCTCACGTGCAAAAGCTTTTCACACACCGCGCCAACTATCATACTGAGTTCGGGACATTAAGTTTCTTTTGAAACACATTTCGTCTTACTTTTGTTGGTCAAAAGCGCGTTTTCCAGTGAAAACATCCTGAGTTCCTTTGATTACTTCCTGTGCACTTCTGCCTGAATCGTGAAATAGGCTTCAAATAACTTACTGAATACCCTTCATTCTGCGGAAGGAGCTGCGCAGGAATAAATAAGCGTTCTACTTATCGTAATCCAGAATTTCGTTTGGAATTTCGTGACGGTATTAAAGAAATAAAAATATGACATAAATACAATCAAGATGTAGAGTTGGACTCGCACTGATTCGTCCGCTCTGGGTCGGGCATATAAGAGATAAGTAAATACAAAGATACATCTAGGAGAAGTAGATCTATTACTGCTTTTTTAATAGCTGCTTCTTCTTATATAGGCTTCGTTTCAAGAACAGCATTGCAATGCTAACTACACCGATGACATCTTCAGAAAATGCCGAGATTTCTAAGCACGGATGATCTTAGTGTATGCGTGCCAATCATAATAACGGCGCTCGTTAAAAAAGTTCACCGGCGATTACGATAACCCGAATTGTGAGCGCAGCTTCCTGTTCGGGCTTGGTCATCTGTGTTTGGCTTTCCGCAATGCATCGAGTAAGTCATAAATAATAGTTAATAATACTTAATAATAATTAATAATAAATAATAGTAAGTCATAATAATAAGGGAGATGACAATATAGAATCATGGCGGAGTCCACGTAGGAAGTACACCCACGGCGTTGCTTAACGGAGCAGCGTTTCTCAGGATCCAATAAAGCTCTGTGTATGTCTGTCTGTGAGCGCTTAGCAATCTGTGAGAAACAATAAACAACACATTCGTGGTGCACTTAGCATTGTGTGTTGACTGCAGTTGTTTTACTCGTCTGTCATGCTATAATTCGCAGGATAACGCAATTACTTGTCTGACATGACGCCTTTATAGGGTCTCTTTAGTCTTGTGGGAATAGTGAATTTCAGGTTTGCAGTGATTTTGAAGCAATTAAAAATTTCGGCCGATAAATTCGGAATCGAATTTGAATAGTGTCTATCACATGTTATAAACAAAAATAGGCGTATTTTCAATGACCTTGCAAAGCGAAATTTTCCTTATAGAAACAACGGCCATGCAACTGTAATTTTTTTGTTCAAAGGAAGTTGAAACAACTTCGAATAGAAGCATGGCTTATATTTCGGTATAGAACGCAAATGAGAACGTGTAAGATATGTTACAATTTAAAATTTACTATATACTTCGAGCTTATAGTCCGGTATAACAAGCTTTTCATCTTAAAGAGAACATTATTGATTCCTCTGTATCAGGGATTGATACAACACGAAAGTGATACTTTTATTCATAGAGAAATTTGAGCGTTTATTGTGACTCCTTCGCCACATAGTCAAAAAAATGAATGCCATAGCGACAAAGTGTAATGTCACGTGAAGAATGGCAAGCCACTCGAAACTCGTAGTTGGAGCACGTTCCTCCTGCAGAAAGGACGTACGGAAAGAACATATGGCGGACGAGCGTGAATTAACACCTTTCAAAGCTCGACAGATAAAGCGCTCTGCTCAAATGCAAAGAAGGACGCATGGAGCTAACAGACAGATATATACAAGTCGTGCGCAAATTAACAACTGTCGGAATCGTTAATTGTGTGTGAGCAGCGCGCTCTTATGCAAGCGCGGCTGCTGCAGCGAGTTAAGCTGACCATGGTGCTCTACGTAGCTTCAACGCACGACGATAGTTATAGCGCGAGAACAAAACGACGACACAGAGACGTCGTCGTTTTGTTCTCGCACTATAACTATCGTCATGCCATACCAACTAGCCCAAGCTGCCACATTTCAACGCACACTTTCGGGGAAAGTCGAAGACGTACCAACAACCCCGACCTGAAAAGAAGCGCGGGCTGATGAACCGCAACGTTTGGGGCGTTGTGGTTCAAACGCACTTTTTGAACCCTTTGCGCCGTCTCGCCAATAAAAACGATAACACGCTCAACTCACCGACCTATGAGTACCACCAGTGGTAAATGCTAAACAGAAACAGCTCGCCGTCAGCAAGCTGAAGGTGGTACGCTTCGTGGCAGAGCCGGTATACGCGCAACGCCCTTCATAGCAAGATGTCGTACGACAGTTACGAATCTCGGCGACGGAGCTTTTGCATTTTTTCAGCCTTTTATAATTATATATATATATATATATATATATATATATATATATATATATATATATATATATATATATATATTACAATGCATATCCGTGACAGAATGGCGTTTGTGGAGCCGTAGTGGACCCGGCATAAAACACTTTCCCTCAATGAAATTACCCTCACACGAATCTATGCGAGTCCTTTAAGCTTGAAGTAGGACTTCGCGATAGCTTGGATTTCTTTTGGGAAGATGTTCTAGTGGTTTAGCATTTCTTTACTGCAGTGTGGTCCTTTGCAAAACGTTACGTATTGATTATTATATACCTTAGTTTTCAAGCTTGGTGAAGCCATCTGTAAAAGCAGTAAGTGCATGCGCATTCATATTTGTTCATTACGAATGTTTCGAAATTTTCAATAATTTAAAGTTTAATGCTGTATCATTTCTTCGAATATTAGAAGCATTCAAATATTCGCACAAGCCTGGTCTTCTTTAAAAATGACTTTCAACCAATAGCCGTAAGCAGGGGTTGTGTCTTCGAGCCGACGTTTCGACAAGGGGACTTGTGTTCCTTAGGCTAGAACAGAATGTTGAGTTCCATTATAGTCTTTAGGAAGATAAGTGCGCTTGTCGAAACGTCGGCTCGAACACACAATCCCTGTTCACGGATTTTTCACCGCAAACTTCCATCTTCCCCTGCCTATAATTTTTTTAATATTTCAGGCAACAGCGTGGCTCTATACTAGATTGCCGCGTGGGGCGCCCAGATTCAGGACCCACACGATGCCAGATATTTTCTTTACTGGTAGAATTTTTTCATGACTAGCGGTTACGCCGCCTACAGTGACGGCAACGGTGACGTCACTAAGCGCTGGCACGGGCACTTGAAAGCTGTGCTCTATAGGTTTAAAAAATATATGCTTTAGTTGAAACTACACTGCGTTATCATTGTTACCCAAAACGACTTTACGTCGACTAAGTACAACCAGAAAGCCGGCACTGTCAGCTGAATGGAGCGACAGTGCGATACAATGTCGAGGCGTTATTTTCTTACGTGAACGAGCTTGCGTCAGTTCTGCGCTCTGAATGCGCGCACTACCACCGGAATGCCCGAAGCGACACTGGGCGTCCTTCGCGAACAAAACAACGAAGCGCTGCCGGACCCATGCATCTTCGTTTCCTGTCACGGTGGTTCGCCAACCACCAGTGCTGCAATGTGGAAGAAGAAACAACGTAAAAAGCTAAATCTCGCTT
The DNA here is from genome assembly GCA_013436015.1 of Rhipicephalus annulatus. Lineage (NCBI taxonomy): Eukaryota > Metazoa > Arthropoda > Arachnida > Ixodida > Ixodidae > Rhipicephalus > Rhipicephalus annulatus. Next base: position 97,400 of record WOVY01003530.1, on the reverse strand, counting down.
GAACAAAAAATGGAGACCCACAAGGGCGAACAAAAAGCTCGAACGTATAGTCGTTGTTCACAATGGAAAACGCATCGTCGCGCTGGCTTTTATCAGCGGTTCCTTTTGTATCCCACGCGTCTTGTGCATGCCGGTGCAAGGGAATGAAGAAAGAATCGAAGTAGGCGCGCTGCGCCAACATATAGACTTGATGCTCCACTCAGGAAATGTGAACGCTCCAGCAAAAAGGCGGGATCTCTCGAGAGCGCACATAGATACAGCGCTCTGGATCTCTTGGAATTATGAATGAGGCGTGCTTTGTGGGAAATGCGGTAAGCTGCCGTACACATGAATTTCGCAAAAATAAACGACAGAAAACAACTAGAACTAACGAAAATGGCTTTGAATGAATTTCAACTGATATCACAACATCAATGTCGTTTCAAAGAATAAAAAATGGTATTTGCAGACAATTACTAAGCTTACTTTTATTATATCAGCCTACGAACACTTTTTTTCTGAGGTGCGCTGACTATTCTTATGTGCTCTCATCTCTCCTTTCGAGACAGGACTACGCATTATGCATGGTGTATTACTGATAACATCTGGCGTTTCACGTCTCAAAACCAGTATATAACTATGAGAGACGCCTAAGTGAAGGGCCCCAGGAATATCGACCATATGGTGTTCTTATCGTGCAATTAAATCACCCAGTACGTGGTCCTCTACCAATTGAAATGTGACCACCGTGGCCGGCATCGAATACGTGACCTTCCGGTCAGCAGCCGAGCATCATAACCACTGTTCCACCACGGCGGACTTGGATTCCCCTCTCCTACGATGCGGCCGCAGCTTGTCGCAGTTAGTTTGTAGCACCATCATCATCGCCAATCATCGTCATCATTATTTTTCAATCACTGCGCAGCTAGTATACTGAGCTCATGAGTTCACACAGCCCAAAGTGAGAGCTCGAGGTGTGAGTCAGAGAATGAGCTCACGCTCCGGTCGCTTGTATATATGCCTGCAGCTGCCACCTCCTTGCTTTTGACAATAACGTGGCAAAATTGGCACTAGATCCTTGCACGGGTCGTTTTTCTTACACTGGACCTGGTCCAGCACGAAAACGTCATGATCCGCCCCGCTGTTTTCAATTAAAACCCGTACATGGACTGGGCCTGAAAAGCATGGCCCGGCCCCGCCCGTTTCAGCCAATTATGCCTTGAGCATAAACGAGGCACTGTCCGACCTGCGGTTGCTGTGAAGATACCTGCCGCCATAGATTTTCGTACAGTAACGCCTAGAGAGGAATCTGGCGCTGCGATCGTGTACCTCCATGGGGATTATGGGAAGTACAGGTTTCGGATTTGATAGTGCTAGCTAGTGAACTGTCTACAGACTTTTTTCTACAGTTTCAGTTTCGCTCTTCACGCAGTGCGTGTAGTGGGGTGTGGTAAAAAAGGATGAAGCAGTGCCTTTGTTTCTCGAAGAGGCTGGTGACCACTACATCTCCTGATGTGCTGTGACGTTGGAGCTTTACGAGTCCTATTTGACAGTTTAAACTATGGTGAACTAGAGTTTAAACGAAGCGTCGTCCACTCACCGCTGCGAACAGATGTAGCGTTTCATGTCAGTGCAGAATATCGCGTCGAGTTCATGTTTTTCACGAGCGCGTCTTGCCTAAACTCGTTTTAAACCGACTGCAAAGTGATGACGAAGCTAATAAGACGGACCGTCACACTCCACTGACTCCACTTCACAACAAAGCCAGAGGTGCGTTAGGAGCAGACCACTGGGACAGGCCCACCTAGCGTCGCAGAAGACAAAACGATAAGTGTTTCTCACTTAAAACGATACTGTTATTTTCATAAATAGATCATGCATACTTTTGAGAGAAAGGCAAGCAGGTTTGTTTTGAAGTCTTGTAAAAAATAATTTATTAAGTTTTGATGCCAAATCTGAATCGCAATGGCAGAGCGATGCATACCCTGATAGTTGAATTTGCCCAGGTTTCACTTATGCCACCTGGTCACAAAAACATCTTGCAATGAAGTTTGCGTACAAACAACTGAACCAAGATTGAATTACATTTAGGTTCATATCACTTTGTTTTGCACTCTGAAAAGAAGCGTCGCGAATCTCAAGAACATAATCCATCCGAAGCGGATCCGAAGCGGATCCGAAGCCTGTACTTCCCATAATTCCCACGAGCGTACAAGCGCCGCTGAAGGAGCCCGCGTCGACACTAGCGCCAGATTGCCCTCTAAATATTGTATGAAACTCTATGCCTGCTGCAAACACGATATTTTCTAGAGTGTTTTGAGAACTCCTTTCAGTGTCACAACTTTCACTGGTATTGTGTACTATAACTTCGGTTATTACGGTTAGAACATTTTTGCGAAGTAATTGCAGGGCAATATAACTGCATGAGGCCTTAGGTGGCTGCCTCACGTACGCAGTGCTAACCGCGCAGTCTTATTTTAAATGCGAAGGATTTCTCTGCGTACTGCAGTCACTTTGGCCACTATCTATCTATCTATCTATCTATCTATCTATCTATCTATCTATCTATCTATCTATCTATCTATCTATCTATCTATCTATCTATCTAGCTGCCTACGACATTTAGCTCTCCTGGCCGTTTCAATAATGGTATCGATACCAAACTTGGTATGGCATAACATGATTGTATGACGAGCATATAACATGATAATCATGACATGTTTGTCATGAATGTCATGATTTACATTTCATGGTCCTGCAGCCCTTGCGGTGGTTTCGTTCACATGGCATGTTGCAAAACTGGTATGGTATGGCATGATTGCGTGGCAAACACAAGCGGCAGACCCTAGCATGAAAAGCATGAGATGCGTATCATGTAACAACATGACTACATGCCACGCTCATGATGCGCTGGCGGCCGCTTCGCTAGCTTCACTTATACAAAATTTGGTATCAGGAGATGTGAATAAATGACGAATGTATGCTACTGGTGCAAACATGATAAACATGAAATGCGTATCATGTAACAACATGACCACCTGCTACACTCATGATGCGGTCACGGCCGTTTCGCTAGCTTCACATGTACCAAACTCGGTATTAAGCGACGCGAACGGACAACATAGGTAAATGACACATCGAGACATGATAATCACGACATTCCTGTCATGTAACATGACTACATGACACTCTCATGATGCGCTCGCGGCCGTTTCGCTAGCTTCACATATGGCAAATTTGGTATTACGTGACGCCAATGGATGATGAAGGTATGCGACTGGTGCAAACATGATAATCATGAGATGCATGTCATGTGAGAACATGACTACATGCCACAGTCAAGGCACCAATAGATTTCCACGTGACGCGGTGCGCGTGCTCGCCGGCGTTCATTTCGTTGCGCCACGCCGGCATCGCCATGCCTGGCGCCGGCCCTGCCATATACTAGCAGGCGCACGCCGCGGTGTGTTGCCTTGGCGCATGCGTGTTTCAGCGCGTCCGGCGTCCCTCTGTCACGAAAAGAGGGAGATGCAGTGTTGCCTGGGTAACACATCGGCGCGAAATGCAGCATGTCGCATTTCGCGCCGGTTGCCGTCGGGCGCTGTTAGGTTTGGCCTGGAGATTCGTCTCTCAATCCCTTCGGCGCCCAGTCTGACGGACGCTGTCAAGTATTTGAGTTATTATCCAGACCAGGCGGCGGGCAGAGGCGAGTCCCGTCCTTCAAGTGCGGACCCTTTGGTCGTCCCTTCGAGCAGCAGCGTGACTGATGGCCTCGTCGACTCGTCGGGCAACAGGAGGGCTGGCGTGGCCGGCGCCGGAGCTGACAGAGGAGCGGCGCTCCCTTTTGATCCCCAATCACCAAGCCGACCGGCCGACTGCCTATGCTCGTCAGGCATTGTACGTGCTAGCCGGAGGACGAGACGTCGTGTCGCCGAGACGCCGTTAACCATTCGAGAGAGGCCAACAAAGACAGCATCTTCCTGGAGGAGACCGACGGCATACCGCAAATCACCCCGCTAATTGAGCGAACAAAATCGGCGGACCCTTTGAAGTATGCTGCCAGGATCGTGGGAACTCTCGAGTAGCGGCACACCCACGACGAGCAAGAGCCCTGCTGGCGCCACCACAGTGCAGCGTTCACGTGGACCGTGCATGCTCGCCCCCTCACCTGTGTGTGCGTGATTGGTGTTCGACTCGGAGAGGAGGAGCCCGACAGGGCATAAAACGACGAGGCAGAGTGCTGGACGTCTCTCTGAACCTTGCTCTGAACTTGGCTCTGAACTATGTAACGTTCAACCACCACGCTCGTGGTTTGTGAAACCACTATCCTTTCTTTTCTGTAAATATGTGTAAATAATGTCATAAACCCCTGATATGTTTTCCGTATCCTCTTGTCGGCGTTCAGTTCCTCCACCCGGCTACATCTGCAATGCCATCATCTGCAACTTCCTCCTTCGTCAACCTTAACAACTGGTGGCAGCGGTGGGATGCCATCATCAGCAGCGACGTTCCTTCCGAGCCATAACACCGCGCCTACGGACGCTGGTCACACCTGGCGTCAGACTATAGAGTACTCGCGTTATGCTAACGTCGTCGCTGTGCCCAGCGTGCGCGTGCGTCAACGCTACATTGGAGTATATTGGGCCCTTCATGATGCGCTCGCGGCCGTTTTGCTAGCTCCACATATACCAAATTTGGTGTTACGTGACATCAATGAATGATGAGATATATGACTGGTGCAAACATGATAATCCTGACACGCGTGTCATGTAAGGACATGACAACATACCACACTCATAGCGTGCTCGCGGTCGTTTCGCTAGCTCACATATACTAAATTTGGTATTACGTGACGTGAATAGATGAAGAAGGTAAACGACACATCCAAACATGATAATCATGACATGGAAGTCATGTACGGCATCATTTACTTCCACCTCGTAACGTTGTGCTGATTTTAAAGTGATATATCAACATTTCTCATTCATGCTTCGCATATGATCGATTCCCACCATACGCGGGATCTGCCAATTTTTTTCCTGCATTTCTTTTTCTCTGTTTCCTTTATCTTTTTCTGTGCCTTCATAATTTTTTTATTTAACAATCTATCAATTCGGTTCACCTTCTAGCTCTGTCTCATTTTGTCTGTATTGCCTTTCTTCCTCTCTTGTTGTAGGCCCGTGTGCTCAGATTTGGGTGCACGTTAAAGAACCCCAGGTGGTCGAAATTTCCGGAGCCCTTCACTACGGCGTCTCATAATCATATGGTGGTTTTAGGACGTCGAACCCCACATATCAATCAATTTCTTCCTCTGCATATTCCCCTTTCTTCTTTTCTTTCTCATTTTCTCTTTGATCTGTTTCACGTGATCCACTTCGCGGAGCAGAGTTCTCGTTTAACGCTCGCATACGCTGTACTCGGTAGCGGGGCTTCCTCAACATGTGTGACGCGTGCTCACCTGTGGCTTTCTGTGGACACCAAAGTTTTTATGGCCGGCATAAACAGCGCCCCTATAAAAAGTCCTTTTAAAAACCGTCGCACTTGAACGTAACAGGCATTATATGCATTGTAATTTTACCTTGAAGAAAATATCTTCTCTCTTAACATTCTACCACTGATATGAAGAGGACTGCTACAAACTCGCATCTTCGCTGTTACACTCGGCAACAGCACTTGGTTGAAAGTAGTCGCCGAGTAAGGTAAAAGCGTGAGCCATGCGCGATCACATTACGCCTGCTAGGTTGGAGTGAGCGCAGGAACGAAAAAAAAAAGCGCGTAGAACGAAAGTTTTCTTCAGACGTCTTTTAACGTCATCGTCGCTTTCCTTCCTTTTCTTCTTACCTACTTCGTGCTCGGTTGACTTTACATTCCATGGACGCGTCAGCTAAGTACGTTCAGCCGTGTTCGCTCGTGAAAGCTCTGTAAAGTGCCGGCACTCACCCGAGGCAAATGTACCGTGCTTTCATGTGACCCCTCACCTACGTCAAAAAATAAAAGGAAATGAGCGACATGCTAAAGTAAGGGCAGCAGAACGAGAAAATGTTCACTGGCAACCACGGATCCTAACAAAAAGTAAACTTATGACGGCCTACGACTGGTCACTTACCTCACCTTTTTCTTTATTTTTGTGTACGTCATATTCGATTTGTTTTCTTGTTTCTATCAAGTGTTAGAGCATATTGGAATGTAACAACAGCAAAAAGCCTAAAGTATTTAGGTAAATTAGCTACGCGCCACACTATGTGGAAGCAAAAATTAATGACTCGTAAGATCAAAGACTATTATATTACATGATTTTCTTTTATTACATGCTGAAAAATGAGCCTGCAAACGCTGATCTAATCATCTAGTTTTTTTTTTCTTTTTGCAGGCATAAAACATAACTCATGCTTCTTTTTTTTGCGTTCTCCTTAAAATTGGTTTTAGAGGAGAAAGGCTCTCTGTCACCTTGATATGTGTTTTAACGCGAAGCATTTCTTTACAAACTGCAGGATCTATCTATCTATCTATCTATCTATCTATCTATCTATCTATCTATCTATCTATCTATCTATCTATCTATCTATCTATCTATCTACGAATATGACTCACCTAAGAGATGAATAATACCCCAATGCCGTCTTGTACGTCGTCAATCTCTTTCCGCCAGACGTAGGGCACATACCCGTGGGCGGGTATGTACCACAGGTGTTAGACAGTTCATATCTATTGAAGAACAGCGAGAACAAACATTAAAAATGTTAACGCGAGACCGTTAAGAAAAAAATTGACATCGGCAGCGCTGACCCGACGAATGCAAAGAATAAAATATCAGGGCCCCAGCATGGAATAAAGCCAAGCATTCTGCGCAGCAATCAAGCGTTCTACCACAGAGCCACGTCAGGTCCTGATGCTGCTTTGGAAAAGGACACTATTCAGGCGTAATGCTGGTGAAGCGCGAATTGCGATTGCAATGCTCACTGTCTAATTTTACAAATATTACATACCGTAAAATTCTCAGCAAGCTCCCCCACCCGCACGAGCGCCCCCTCCCCCGAACATCCCTGGCAACTTCAAATAACCACGCCGTCCTGGGAAAGTTTCTCTCCTCAATCTAATCTATTCCAATCCTGCGTTCACTCCAGCCTGATTCCTCTGTGCATGCTCCGTGCCATTTATTACTTTGTGTTTGCGGTGAGAGGTCAGCTACGCCTTGGCAGTGCTACATAGTGGCGAAGAAAACCATGACTCTCCGATGGCATCGAGAAAACGGAAAGACTGCACCAGACGTCTCGACATTACAAGCTCTACCGGAAGCGGATACAGGAATGGGTAGAGAATTTCGATAATTTGCTGCAGCCAACCTACGGGAAGGCAAAACTCTGACGGGAAATTCAGTAACGCGCACCCGTGTTCAGCGAACACGTGGAAGATGCGCTCATATGGTGGTTTTCGGACGTTAAACTCCACATATCAATCAATCAAATCAATCAGCGCTATTTGAGTACATTGATTGATATGTGGGGTTTAACGTCCCAAAACCACCATATGATTATGAGAGACGCCGTAGTGGAGGGCTCCGGAAATTTCGACCACCTGGGGTTCTTTAACGTGCACCCAAATCTGAGCACACGGGCCTACAACATTTCCGCCTCCATCGAAAATGCAGCCGCTGCCGCCGGGATTTGAACCTGCAACCTGCGGGTCAGCAGCCGAGTATCTCAGACACTAAACAACCGCGGCGGGGCGCTCTTCGAGTACCTTGAGCACGAAAGAAGTGCAGGATGTGCCGTCAGCAACCGGATTGTTTTCGGAGAGGCTGTCAAAGTTGCCAACAGCATGCAGTTAGGAATATTCGTAGCCTCAAGCCATCGCAAAAATGATTGGAAACAGCAGTTCAGGGTGCTATTCTGGACACTGTCTAATTCCGCCATATTGTCAAATTTTGTAATGCCGGCATTTTAAGCAATCAGAGAGTTCGTAGCAGCTCACTTGGCCAATTACATTCAATCAATGGCAAAATCTGACAACATGTCTGGATTCGACAATGTTCAGAATAGCACCCCGGCACTGCAATGCACCGCTCTACGAACAAAGGCCAGAAGACGCCCGAGAAACTTTCGGAGGCTGCATGTGCCTTTCGGTCTTCCATGAAATCGCTGCGACGGCGCAATAGCTACACCTTATATAAAATTATCAACATGGATCAGACGATGAACGCCTTCGATGAGTAAGACACCGACATGCTTCCCGTGCCTGTGGAGTGCACGAGCATCCTGCAGCCTGCTGACGTGTACTGAAATAAGCCATGCAAGTCCACCTTGCGACGTTTGTAGGACGAGTATGTGCGCGAGGAAGTTCAAACTCTGATTGGAAACTTGAAGAAACCATGGCAGCAACATGTGCTCAATTTTGTTGCTGAGGCATGGGCCGCTGTATTTGAGGAGACAGTGGCGCGGTCCTTCAAGGGATGTGTAAAAAGCTCGATGGACGAGCGCTCTGTCCTATCTGTCTTCTTTGTGAAACGTTCTCTGCGCACTCAGAAAGTATATTTCTATCAAAAAGAGCTCGATGGCTTGGAGGACGGCATCATGCGCAGCGGATTGGCTGATTTTGAAGCTGTGGTGCCAGAAGACCGAGGCGGACTTTAAGCGGAATGCTGCCTGACCCGGAGGAATCTTTCGATAATATTCAAAGCGATTGGAAGCTACAACAAATCCTGGGCCTAAATAATGTACACTGTAATAAAATTTTTATCCATGCGCACTGCGTTTCTTTTTACTGGCGCGATAATTTTGGCGTTATCTGGAATTTCGCTGCTGTTCCGAAATAACGCCTCCCCCTTCCCCCACTTTGCCGGCAATGTCTTCTTCATTGGAGGAGGGGGAAATTTACGGTATGTACTACTATGACACAGCCTTCACGTTCGGTTCTCACGTCCTACATATCAGCTTACCGTTTGTGATGTTGCTAACACTCATGCTGCTGTTTGGCATGGTTACGCAAGTGTAAACAACAGGTTATATAAAACATATGCAACTGTCCTACAAATGTCTGTGCATACAACACTTCTACGTATATTTAACATACTTCCACAACGTTTCCCTAAAAACAAACTACAACACAGTCAACATTCACCTCATGCTCCGCGTAACATCGATTTCCAACGTACGTGAGATCTGCCAAACTTTTTCTGCATATATTCCTAACAGATGATGTTTGTTATGCATGATATTATTTATTATTTATAACATAGTGCAGACCAGCATTCGGTCTATGCAGGAAGGGCACTCAAATTACACATGAAGGGAATATTCAATACGAAAATATAATACAATTAGAACAAAGAATGCGCGGACTTTCCCTCACAACTCAGGAAGGCACACATACATCGTACATATAAATAAATACAGGGTTGTAACTTCAACGATATTGGTCAGAATATTATAAAAACTTAAATCACAGCACTGAATGCGGGTAGTGTAGTAATTTAAGAAAGTTCATTCGCTACGTGCCTAGAATTCCATTCAGGCACCATCCTTGGAAAAAAAATGAATATTTGTAAGTGTCTGTTCTGGCGAAATGAGGTGTAATGCATATATATGGTCGTTACGAGTACGCCTTGTTGACAGGGATATTACAAATATCACAGAGTCTATAGATAATTCACGATTATTTCGTGATTGTAGGAAATCGAAGCGGAGCATCTGCCTACGTGTTTCGAGAAAAGGAAGGTAATTTGTTATCATTAGCTGTGTGGAGGAATCGGTGGGCTTGAACGTAGAGAGAATCCAGAGGAAAGATGTTCGCTCCATTTACTCTATTTTAAGGTTTGTTTAGTGTAGGGGTAATGAAAGTAATGTACTTAGAAAGTTAATGCTCGCAGGTGATTTTTTAAGCTTGTGTTTTAAGAACTTAGTTTATGAAAAGCTGAACAAATATTACTGATATGTATATTCCACAAAAAAATTGCTGAAAATGTTGCTTATAAGTATTTAAACTTTTCAACCTCCTTTAGCGGTAAAGCGGCCAGTGTGTAGGTGTACTTTCACGGGCCTCTCTTCTTTGTTATATGAAGACAGACTGATTTGCCTTTGTTTTAAGCCATGCCTGATTGGTCGCACCACGCTTGTATATTACGGGCAAAGCTTCTTACGGCACGGATCTGTCGCTCCTCCTCCTCCTCCTCCGTATGTATGTATGTATGTATGTATGTATGTATGTATGTATGTATGTATGTATGTATGTATGTATGTATGTATGTATGTATGTAGGTATGTATGTATGTATGTATGTATGTATGTATGTATGTATGTATGTATGTATGTATGTGTTGTATGTAGTATGTATGTATGTATGTATGTATGTATGTATGTATGTATGTATGTATGTATGTATGTATGTATGTATGTATGTATGTATGTATGTATGTATGTATGTATGTGCCACAGGGGTTGCGAGATGGGAAATGATGGTACTTGGAGTGTTCACTAGACGGACGCACGGACGGATGGACAGACTAGCAGATGGACGTATGGACGGATGGACGCACTAACAGACGGACAGACGGACGGACGCATGGATTGACGCACGGATGGTCGCGCAGGCGGACGGAAGCAAGAACGAATGGACGGACGGAAGCACGGACTGGCTGATGGACGCTTTGCCTCACTCATCATCATTCACTCCGTGGATATGCTGTGATTTTTTTTTTGCAAGCTTATCTCGAGGTCGGTTTGGTAGTGTATAGTAGCTATTTTCCGAAACAAAACGAAATCGTCTGCGAACAATCTGATTTGTGTACCAGGTGTAGCAGTGATGACGATGTCACTTATGTAAAGCAAAAACAACAATGGCCCCAGGACGCTCCCTTGGGGTACACCGGATGTCACTGGAAGACAGCTAGAGTTGTTGCCTTCAATATAGAAACAAGCTGCACACGATTCGAAAGATAAGCTTCTATCTAACAAACTATAATGCTAGGAAGATTGTAATCTGAGTTTTTGGATAAGTTCATGGTGAATTACTTTGTCGAATGCCTTGCTGAAATCTAAAAAAAAAGAGAGCGTCACTTTGACCATTATTATCCAATGTTTTGGTAAATCTATGAATTACAGAAGCACCAGCTTTTCTTCAAGGTTGATGAGTGCCGTAGCTTGAAAAGACAAGAAAGCGGGCTTTTCTATCCTCTGTTTACCTCCTTACGCATTCATGCTTGCATGCCGCATTTTATAGCGATAGCTGTTATGAGATATCAACTGGTGTCACGCGCAGTTGTCCGCCGCCGCAGCCGCCACCACCGGTTTCCGTAACCATATCGCGTGAAATTAGAAAAAAAATACCTAGCACCATTAACACAGTGGGGCTCGAATTCGGACCCGCTGGGTGCCAGCTCAGTATTATACCACTGAGCTACGCCGGTGCTTGTGACTTGCTGGCAAACTTGCCTTAGGCAGGCTTGATGTCTGAAAACCAATCGCGTTAATACGAATTATGAAGCGTTCAAAAGAGCGAAAGAACAAGCAGTCGTCGTGCAATGCGAATAGCATAATGAGTGGGTCGTCCAATGCTCCAACCCATTACAAAAGCTTGTTCTCGTTCTACTATTAACTGTGGCGCATACCCACTTCAGTCAAAATTCCCCATCGTCGTCAGCCACTGCATGAACAATTGGCACAAAATTCTTTGCGAGTATTTAGCAGATACCACGCTTCATAGAAAATTGACAAAAAATACCTTAGTGAATGCCAGCCTACCACCCCAATGTTTTTATTATTAATGGCGTAATGGGTATCTAGCAAGTGTGCTTGCAGTGTAGTTACCCAATGAGTGTTTTGAAAAGGCTCTGAAAGGCTGCTCTTCTACTTTCGCTGTGACTGTGCTGCGCCTTCCGCGAAGGGTTGGCTTTTTTTTATATATATAGCAAATTCCTAACAACTAGTTCAACTCGATGTTCTGTTCACGTTCTTCTGCGAGGGACGACGAATACGAGACTCGCAGCAGGGGTTGCTCCATCGCGCCGGCACGCTTCCTCTATGCGTGCATTGATTTATGCACCCAATCGCTGTGCGCGCGCTCATCTTCCGCGCACCGGGACATTGACTCCGGCTTCGTTGATGCCAACTGGAGCAAGGCGAAAACGGAAAAGCTGCCCTGACGCGGTCCAAGCGATCCGTCTCACGGCTCGGTGCGCTGGCAGATGAGAGAACAGAACACTGGGCTACCATTTTAAAGCTCGCGATTTCAATCGCGACGTCCGATGCAGCCACTGCGGAAGAGCTGGCTTGGCTCGTGAAATATTTATGGCCCAGATGGTAGCAGTGACAAGTGCGGTTCCCCACTGGGACAGGCAAAGTTGAATTATGTGGGCGCCTTCTCTTACTACATGACATTTTTTGTTCATACATTTTTAAAATTTTTGAATGAATCTTTTTTAAGTAAATAAAAATATTTCCAGCTGCTTCATTGGAGGGAGAAAAGCTGCAGCAGCGTCTGAGCCTGGGCATGCTCATGATAGATGCAGGCCGTATATATATGCAACCTTACCCTGGATAAGTAAGAATCTGTTCATTTATGCGTTCAAGCTACCGCCACAGCAGTCCAATGACGATGGCATCGCACTGCTGAGCTCGAAGTCAGGGCTTCTCTGTCGACCACACGTTTTACTTCGGTACTGGTTAAATGCCAAACATGGACATATTATAGTTATTTATAGTTGCACGTCAAAGTATCCCAGATGGTTGAAATGATTGGCATTCCTGAAGCTCCTGACTTTCCTCTCACTCCCGTTTTCTTGTCCTTCCTCCGCTACGGCATTCCTCAAAATGTATGCCATTATGACTTCGATGCGCAATCACGAGAATGTATTTGACGAGTGTATAGGCATATACCCGTTTTACTCACTGTTCCCGTCTTGTGTTTAATATCACACGCCAGATTGCTTTGGGAGTTTGCTCATTTATGTGCTAAATTCTTTGATAACGACGAGTTCGCCCAGTTGAGACACTAACTACGTTGATCTGCTGCTGACCCGAAGGTCGCAGGCTCGAGCTCGACCGCGGCCATTGTACTTCGACGGAGGCGGATGGCCCGTGTGTATGATTGTACGTGCTTTCAGAGCTTAGAGATCGAACCCCTTTCGAGAGAGCTTAGCTATGGTTGGCAAAATGGAATCATTCTAAAAGATACAGGGCGTGCAAACACGTACACAAGGAACGAGTGAAGACTGCACAAACACCTACTATAACAACTAAAGAAAACACGAGAACTTGCTCGAGCATGCCCGTGCAATATGCGAACCTATCAATCTGGCACGCGTGGGGTCACGCTTGCCAGATTGATAGGTCCGAATATTGCACGGGCATGCTCGAACAATTTCTAGTGTTTTCTTTATTTTCCGCCGTTGTGCGCGTGTTCAGTTTCAGTACGCGTTCGTGCGGTCTTCACTTGTTCCTTGAGTCCGTGTATTGGGATGTTAAACACCACATATTAATGAATTGAGTCCGTGTAGGTAGCAACTGACCACCAAGCAGCCTTGGTGCTCGGTGTTGCTATGTCATCGTTGTCCAGAACTTGCAAGCAGGCTCACCTTGGCTGCGGGCCATGTGATCAACGTTTCAGTGCAATGCAGTCAACAGTTGTATTCCCATAATGAAGTGTCGCGCGCATGCTTGGTTAGCACCTCACCAGTGAAATGTGTAAGATCCTTTAGCGTCGGTGCACCCCGAATGTCATCAATATCCACTCCACTAAGCCACGCTACAGCGGTAATAATACTGCATTCTGTGACTTGGACCTTTGGCGGGCTTTTTTTTTTTTCTCGGCTAGCTCGTTCGTTCCACGCTGTGCTTCTTCCTTTACTTGCGTTCACCGCGGTTGTGTAGCGGTTTCGGTGCTTCACTGTTAACCCGAAAGTCGCAAGTTCGATGGAGGCGAAATCGCAGAGGTCTGCGTATTGTGCGATGTCAGTGCATATTAATTAAACATCGCTGGATCGAACGAATTTCCATGGCCACCTACTACGACATCCATTCACTCATATCGTGGTTTCGGCACGTAATAGTCCAGACATTATTGCCATCTTTCTTGATTTGCTTGCTTTGTGTTTTTTTTTCTTGTTACTATTTCTGTGGGAACCCATATCTCTGACTGTTTCACAAAAGTATTTCACTTCTCGAATTTCCTCTTTCGCTATACGTCACTGCATTCGGTTAACAACTCACATAACTCTCCACGGTGGTCTAGTGTCTATATAAGGCACTTGGCTGCCGACCCGCAGGTCGCGGGATCGAATCCCGGCCACGGTGGCCACATTTTCTATGGTGGCTAAAATTCTCGAGGCCCATCAGCTTAGATTTAGGGGAAAGTTGAAGAACACCAGGTCGCCGAAATTTCCGGAGTCCTCCAATACGGCGTCTCTCATAAATATATGGTCGTTTTGAGATCTTAAACGCCAAACAATTATTATTCATGAGAACTCGCACAGCAATTATTCGGGCTTTCTGTTTATTTACTCTCTTAGCCCTTGATCTGCCGAGTCAGCACTCTAGCACACTGACTCACTACCATGACGTTACTAATGTAGTTTACCACACACATTACCGGCTGTCTCGTTACACCTACATAAAAATTCATTCACTCTACTATATTCGGCCAACGGCCTTCGCAGAAGGGCGCTCGCTGCGCCCGACAGATGGGGTGAGTGACCACGCACGTTTTTTGTTGTTGTCCTTTTATTGCGAGAAAAACTGAAACACGACGCTGCGCACGACGCTTTATTCTATTAGACGGAACGCTTGACTGCTAGTCAGATCATCCGCGCGTGTGTGGCAATTTGGAAAGGTGAAACTTCATCGCGTCATCTGCCCTGCAGAATTCGAAGGGCTTCACTCAGCTGGAATGGGCCATTGAATGGACCCTCTTGTTCACCACTGGACGTGCGTTCGCACAAAAAAAAGACTAAATTAAGAAAGCGCATTCTCGCCGTCATTGGTTGCCGTTTGAGGACAAAGCGAAGCCGCCTAACATGCCGGTTCTTTTGACGCTGCCGGCGCGTCGGGATCAATGGTCACCGTCTGGCCAGCGCGTATCGGCTGCGTGGCCTTTTTTATGAAACACTGTAGCACGGTGGAGAGTGCAAAGTCGCCTGGCCAAAGCAGTGGCCTCGCGGTCTCGCAAGAAGGGTTGCCGATATACCGACTGCTATAAAATTGTACAACAGCTATCGAAAATTTGTTAACTCCTATTAGAATGTATGTCCATTTGTTCTATTTTATGGTAAAGCTTACGCACCTATCTGAGACTATGATGGTATTACCTTTATATTTTTCGTATAATATGTTGTTTAAGCGTTGTACAGTTACGTGCTCACAGATGAGCATAGATATTTCGCATATATGAACTTTCGTATTCGCCTTTACACTGCCACTAAAAAACTGTTCTCTTATTTTGCACGATTTTCTTTCGATTTTTTTTATTTTTACATACTGATATTTTGTGCCCTTCCTGCAATAATCCACAATGAGATTGGCAGCACGTACAAAATAAATAACTAATGAAGCAAGTGGTAACAGTACAAAACACGAGGCCGAGTGATTGTTTAAGACTTGTTTATTGATAATGATAACAATTGTTAGTGGTTTACGTCTTTAACCATGATGTGATTAGAAAAGACACCGTATATGTAATGTAGAGCTCCGCGAGTTTCGGGCATCCCGTATTCTTTATGGGTACCTGAATCTAAGTGAACAATTTTTTTATTATTTCGCCTTCATTTAAATGCCGTCACCGCAGCCTGCATTCTATTTCGCAACCATTGCACCACCGTGGCGGGTTAGATTTGATTAAAATAAACAGCTACATATCCGAGACTGTATACTGCAGGAGCAAGACTGCTACATAAAAGAAGTTGCAAAAGCATGTAGTGGCCGTAATAGAAGTGAGACAATTCCTCATACATCGATTGCAGTAAAGCGTCATGAAATGGAAATGCATAAACACATCCAATTGAGAAAAAGTTGTCCAGCCCTATTAGGAGGAAATTGTGTTTCAACGTGTCAATTCAGGCTTGAAACATTAAAATTGTTTCGTTTGTAAGAGCTACTGATATACGGGAACAATCAGAGAACTCAATTTATTTGAGAGTCCAAACAAGAGGACTGCGACGAGCTAGTTCTAGCAACATGACTAAATATCGAGCATTGAAATCTGGAAAAAATTATATTGAGGAGGAGGCGTACAAGACAAGGTGATGAGTCTTTGGAGGAATAGAGACGGCAAAATTAAGAAATGGCACGCAAAGATAGAACTGCTACTCTGTGTGTGCGTCGCTTAATATATTTAAGATATTTGTTTATCGTGTTACATACTTCACATGAAAAGAATCGTTTCGATGCGCTTTAAACTTCGCCTTATATCTTCGACCTCCGTAGAAGGCCGGTTAACCGCACATCGGCTAAATATATGAGGTTAAAAGTTCCGCATGGAAGGATGAGGTTAAAAAGTTCCGCCTACAAGGAATTAAAATGAGCCGACTTAAGCCAGTGCGCAACTCATTTATTTTGGGCATCTTTATTTCACCCGCCACTTTTGAAATCACTGCCACCTCTACTGCGTACGTGCAGAATGCCCTGCTTTCTTCTTTAATCGGCACCAGGAAATACACACAAAAAGAAAGACTGCCTCGCCATAATTGCCACTATTTTTCCATTATTCAAAGGCGATCGTTACTGACACGTCAATGTCTCTGCCAGGAGGTTCTCTGGAAATATTTGATAGAAAAAAATCTCGAAACTGAGAGACACAATCGTAGAGCGAACGTACATGCCGAAGCGAAAGATTCCGTTCAAGCATCTGCGTTGGACGTATATTATAAATCTATTCGCACCGATCAATGGCGCCTATGAAACCGGGGGATCTTCCCTCACGGAGCTACCACCCACCGCTGTCTTTCGGTGGTCTCTTGGGTACACGGCGGGCGAAGCGTGGTGGCCCGGCAATTCAATCAATGCCGATGTGTCAGCGGTTTAATATTGATAAGTACAAACTCTACAGCGTGCGCCTAACGGAAGAAACTCATTGAACCGTTACGAATGACGTTAAAGATGAAAATATGGGAGCGCTTTCATTTCACACTTTTTTTTTTCTTCATTGCACCCTCCTCCTGCTGGTGTTCTTTCCTTCGCTTAAAATTACGTTTGCGGCAGCAAATGCTTCTTCACCACCAACCGCGCAATCGTACATTTCATAGGGAAATCGATTTAGCGGAGGCTACACCGTAAACCTCTCGTCACTGTAGAGAAACGTGTAGTATTCAGAGCCTGGAGAATGCGAGGTTGACATCAGATGTTCCAAGCTTAGGCCAAGACGTATCCAAGGTTATACCAAGACTATTCATTGAACCATTCATCTATTTTTTTCATGATACGTCAAACTATAACCGTCATGTACACGAATTCATAGTCAACCGTGCGCACACAACGACCATTGCGCGGCGTGAAACGCGTCTGGTGGTGAGTCACTGTGCACAGAAGAGAGATAAATACAGAAATACAAATGAAGAAAGTCAGTCAACGTAATATAGCCAAATTAGTGCTCTGCCGTAAAGCAGCTTTAACGATAATTGATCCCCGGACCGAAGTGTCGTCTGGCAATGCGCGCACACTAAGCGCTCCTTCAGCAAGACAGAGTGTGCGCTTGTCCTTCAGAGGTCCTCAAACCGTTCCATCAATGTCTCAACGGCAGTTCCAAGCCATCATACCTCTCGGAAAAAAATAATACTTTCGTGAACTCGGCGCAGGACCCCGCAGTCCCCAGTGAATGAAAATACTATACACAGGGACAACTTTTCGTTGCAATGAAGCGAAAGCTACGGGGATGGAGCGCTAGCACATGTTACGCGGAGTACTCCGGTATGACATGCGTTCCGCGCTGCTGCGCAGTGTGGTGGCTGGGCGCAATCAGCATTTCCTATCGAGGCGGACACCGTTCGTGGAACACATGAAGAGCGCAACTTTATAACGTGCGCAAGAACACAAAGTGGTCATGTATAAAGTAAATCAAATAAAAGTAGTTCGCCGGTATTAGCTGTTTCCTGCGTCAGAGTTTTACATACAGAAAATAAGGGTCTGTTTTTGATATCACGCGCAGAAAATGCGGACGAAACCGTGGGAATATATTATGGGTCGTTCAATACGCGCAATTAGGGCTCTGCAGCCTTCATCGCCAAGGAAAGTTGTCCCTTCGAGTATAGCAAGTCCGTATGTCGCCAAGTGCATTCGAATGTCTCAGAAAGCCAGATCGTACGGCCGACACAGCGTTTTCAGAAGCTACACTTGAGAACGCGACTTGGAATGTACGAGATCGCGACTTGGAACTGCTCGGAAAGCAGAGCCTTTACAACATAGGTGGCAAACTTGCTATTTTATTTAATACGTTTAGGTATTCCTCATACCGCCTACTCCTCCCCAAGTGTGCTGTGGAAACTTAGATAGTATATTGTTCTCATTATAATTCTCCTCCAGCAACTCCAGTATGTCATTCATCACTCTTTTGCATTTGTAACCGAGAAACGGTCCTTCACGTTATTAAGCGTATGGTGCAATTAACAGTGCAGAACGCGAGATTTTATCTGATAACTCAATCTCGATCTGAAAACTCTGGCACATGTCGCCACAACGAAGGCTTAAAGTTCACGCATGCCTATAGATTGACTCGCCACGTTGTGCCCGCTTATAGGCACCGTGCAGTCGAGTTTTCCCGTGTAACTGCAGCATCAGAATGCAATGTAAAGCTGGGGGAAAAATGGCAGCATATCCGCAGAGTGAAAGATGGATAGTGGGGCGAAGCATCCGTCCGTCCATTCGCTCTTGCTTCCGTCCATCCATGCGTGCGTCTGTGTGGCCGCCCATGCGTCCATCCGCCCGTCCACGCGTACGTCTGTTCGTGCATCCGCACGTTCATCTGTGCGTCCGTCCATGCTTTCGTCCATGCATCCGCTCCTGCGTCCATCCATGTGTCCATCCTTCCTGCGCAGCCATCCGTGCGTCTGTCCATGCATCTGTCTGTGTGTCCGTTCGTCTACCTATTCAACACTCCTAAGTAGCCACCATCTCACATCTTTTCGTCATATATTCTACATATAGAAGCACCGCCATCCAGCGGACATTCCAAGGACTGAACGAGAGGAGGCACAGGCACACTTTCTTACGGCTTGCGCTTCGTGTCTACTTCCCACCTTTAACCACCTCGAGTTCATGGTATATGCTAGTTCACTGTAGTTCATGGCACTGCTGGCCCAACGATCGCTAAGCCTTTCTAAAACCTAAAAAGGTTACGCCCAGCGAGTATAACGTAGCAACCCTTTCTTGTCTTCTGTGTGTTGTTGAACAATAAGAAATTCGCTAGCGTGCGCGTTAACTAAAAGCCGAGTTTTCCTGCCTCTCATGCCTCCTTAGCAGCCATTGGCATGTACATTGAGCACTATCTTTTATTGTTCAACGACGCACACAAGAAATCTCTCACCAGCACCACCTTGGAGGTTGCCCCGCCGCGGTGGTCTAGTGGCTAAGGCACTCGGCTGCTGACCCGCAGGGCGCGGGTTCGAATCCCGGCTGCGGCGGCTGCATTTCCGATGGAGGCGGAAATGTTGTAGGCCCGTGTGCTCAGATTTGGGGGCACGTTAAAGAACCCCAGGTGGTCTAAATTTCCGGAGCCCTCCACTACGGCGTCTCTCATAATCATAGAGTGGTTTTGGGACGTTAAACCCCACATATCAATCAATCAATCACCTTGGAGGTCAAAATGATATACTTGTTACTCACTACTACAACGGCTACGAGGGACAAATAGGTGCCGCTATAAGGAGCTTCGCCCCTAAGAAGCAATAATCGGTTGGGATCAGTTAAAATGGAACGTGATGCCCATGTCTCCCTGCCCACGTCTCTTTGCCCGCGTGAGTGGGTGGATTGCCGCAGGGATACAGGAGAACGCATGCGAGCGTCTGTTTTCTGCGTGCCCCTAACGGCCAACGTCAGAGTGCCAGCAACGCAGCTCCCTCTGGTCATCGAACGGTGCCCATATCAGCGCTTTCAATTTGCTCAACCTTCGTGTACTCGTAGCTCGCATGCACAGTCTTAATTTTAGGGCGAGGCTCCTCAGGGCGTCGGTCTGTACATCCCACGGGGTTTGTTGTTGGTGATGTACGTAGCCACCGGTGGCACATACCCTCTCTAGAACGGGTATATGCGACAGAGGACGCAAGATGAGAGATGACGGTATTTGTATAATGTTCACTAGATGGACGCACGGATGGACGCGCGAATGAATGGACGCACGAACGCACACATAGATGAACGCATGTATGGTTGCGTGGACGGACGGAAGCAAGAACGAACGGACGCAGACTAGAAGACGGATGGACAGATGGACGCACGCGCGGACGTACGGACGCATGGATGGACGCAAGGATGGTCGCGCGGATGGACGGAAGCAAAAACGAACAGTCGGACGGAAGCACGGATGGGCTGACGGACGCTTCGCCCCACTCACCATCATTCACTCTGTGGATATGCTGAGATTTGTTTTGTTTCTTTACCCCTTGGATCTGGAACTTATTTGTACAAATATACAGCTGCTTTCCTGCAAGAGTTGATCGCTGGAATAATTTGCCTGAGTTGGTTCGCGCTTTGTCAATGATCGATTTTTTTGTCTGCGCTTGACAAGAGATTTTATTACCCCTCCTAATAATGCACTGTAGTATGTATAAATAAAATAAAAGAAATTAAATTGAAAACTAGTACTGCCAATATTGTAAGTGCGCATACAGGACAAGAAAGAAACATTGCGACGGCTGCTGCTTTTCCTCTGTGACGTTGAGTTTATTTAGCCAGAGGCATGCGGTATGTGTACAGTTGAGGCAGGCCTTCCAGGAATCAATTAGGCCGATGGGAGCATCGACCGACTCATCAGTCGGCATCATATTAGGCCGTCACTTGCAGGGTGCATGCGTGGTGAATAACCTACCCGGGCCCTTCAGTCACTCAACGTACACGGCTGGCAGACATGGCTCGAAGCAATGCCAAAAAAAGTAGAACTATCTTTATGATTGATCGCTTTTCTTCACAGCAGTGTAGCAAACCAGACATGCCTCTATATTACGTTTCATGAATCAAGTGCAAGGCCATGGAAGCTAATGCAAGGCACAGACTTTTTCAATGAAATGCTTCCTGGGCGCCGCCATAATCGCCTCTGGGCTGTTGACATGCGTGGCCCCCCAAAGTTGCAGGGCGGCAGCTGTGACGTCAGCTTTTGTGCTCCCATGCAACAACCCAAAAAATGGGGATCCTCCTCTCCGGTAAAAACGTTTATAGCGAGACTTGTTACAATTGATGTATTTTCCCCAATTTATAATGCAATGATTAACCATCGATACTGTGATTTCTCGGCGTCGCACGTGATGTATGAAACAGATTTTGCTCTAGATGCAAAACACGGCTTGAATCATTCCGTAGTATCATAAACTTACAAATTTTGACCCCGACAATGGCACATTTTTGTGTACTTAACTTAGTGCACTGTCAAGTCACCAGGACAGTAAGATCATTAGGTTGCCTTATTCTGGTCCGGCTTCAAAGGCCTGTTGACTTGGGAGCTGCCCGCGGCGGCTCCTCCCCTATAAAGGGGCTTTCCTATTGGCCCTAAGTACCTCAATAAAGTTTATTGTATGTATGCCTGCCTGCCTGTCCGTCCGTCCGTCTGCCCGCCTGCCCAAAACCACTAAAACGTGGAAATTAGTTTTTTCCCTATTTCAATCAATCAAAGCACCTTATTTTCATCGAGCCCCTACCACAGCTGGACTAGTGGCTAAGGTGCTCAAGTTGCTGACCCGCAGGTCGCTAGATTGAGTCCCGGCTGCGGCGGCTGCACTTCCGATGGAGGCGAAAATGCTGTACGCACGTGGGCTCAGATTTGGGTGTGCGTTAAAGAACACCTTAGGGTAGAAATTTCTAAAGCCCTCCACTAGGGCGTCTCTCATAATCATGTGGCGGTTTTGAGACGTTGAACCCCCCATATCATCAATCATATATTTCCACCAAAAATCAATTTATCTTTACCATATATGCTTTTGTTCTTGATGAAAATAAGGTTTTTTGATTGATTGATTGATTGATTGATTGATTGATTGAAATAGAAAATACTGAGAGACAGAAAGCAGAGGCGTTAAGCGAGCAAGAGTACGTGCCTGATACCGGCTGCCTGACGTTTCAACCGGACCTATCTTTGTCCAAGGTGCCTTGTCATTATTGATGCTTTAGCTTTAAACGGGCTAGTGTTAACGCCATGTACTGTGGCTGCGAGAAGAACCTGAAGCGATGGAAGGCTTACGTTATTGACCACTTGCCCATAGATCTACGAGTGGTGGGCACGCTTGGTCTCAGCACGGGTCTCTGCCTTTGGAGTTTGGACATTGGTGGGGTGTGCGTGTGTGGTTTACCTCCAACCTCTCTGCGCTGGGCATCGTCATAGAAACAAGCTAGCATCCCCTGCCTAGCAACGACCTAGAAGCAACCTCAAAGTAACCACATTTGTCTTGCGAATCGTCCGGAAGGGTTTTGCTGTTCGAAGGATGGCGTGACTTAATTAGCGCTAAGCGCGAGCTTCACCCATTCATTCTTGTTGCTTGAAAGCACAAGAAAACATACGAAGAAAGCTTGTTTTCCTTATTCTACTCAATGGGCGGACAGTAGTATCATTAGGAAGTGTTCAAGGAGCCCGCTAGGAAAATACTGCGACAAACGAGGGGGCACTCAGCCGCGCAGCAGTAAGCTATATACAGTAGGGACAAACGTCGATCAATAAGACTAAACGAGCAGTGACAGCGTACTTGAGATGCTATTTTCAAAGCTCTTCGCAATGATTTGTCAAGACAGCTGTTGTAGTAACAGTGTTGTGCTATTGGGATGAATTGAAAGATAGCTGTTTGCGCGTCAGTTCGTTTAGACCATTCTTTTTCTCTGACGAAGCATTCAAGCATTCTGATTTCTAGGAAGCGGCAGGCACCTCAAAGAAGGGAATTTTTGGTAAGCAAAAAAGTCATATAATAATTTTGCCGTCACAAGTCCCACAATCTGAGATATATCAGTAGAACCACTTCAATGCTTCTTCCGCGTGCTGATTTGCAAGAAAGAAAAAGCGTGAGATCCCAATACTGTGTTATTCTTACTTACATCATGTAAAGTTCTTGCACTTCAAGGAGTTGGCTTGAGCCCATATTTTGATGACGTACAGTGTTCACTGAGGATCTGTAATTGTGAAAGCTTTAATAATATTTGGGGTTTTACGTCCCAAAACCACGATATGATTATGAGAGATGCCGTAGTGGAAAGCTCCCGGAAATTTTAACCATCTGGTCTTGCTTATAATGCACTGACATCGCACAGTGCACAGGCCTCTACCATTTCGCCTTCACCGAAATGCAACCGCCACAGCCGGGATCGAACCCACGACATGCGGGACAGCAGGCGAGCACCCTAGCCACTGATCCAGCGAGGCGGACTTTACTGAAGATCTGCTCTTTAAAGTTCCACTTGATGGGTGTTATATTCAAGTTCTATGCTTTAGTGTCGCATGTGCTCTGCAACACATTTGCATCCGTTTCTATTCAAAAGTTGAATGGGACATACTCGGCATTAGGAGCCAAAATCACAATATCGTCCTGAAATATACCTTATTGGGGTGATTCTGATTAATTTGACCATGCCCTTAAGCGTTGTAGGTCAATGCGAATCATTTCTTGACTAACTGCGATGTGCGTCTTGAGATGCGTATTAAGTTTCGGACAATCCACAACTCTTTGTATCAACTCTGATTGATTGGTTAATTGATTGATTGATTGATTGATTGATTGATTGATTGATTGATTGATTGATTGATTGATTGATTGATTGATTGATATGTGGGGTTTAACATCCCAAAACCACCACGTGATTATGAGAGACGCTGTAGTGGAGAGCTCCGGAAATTTCGACTCCCTGGGGTTTTTTAACGTGCACCCAAATCTGAGCACACGTGCCTACAACATTTCCACCTCTATTTGTATCAACTCTGTGTACTTACTTATAAGGTAAGGTAATTACTTAATAGCAAAACACTACAGAATACAGTGGGGCATAATCCTGATGCCTCCCCCAAAATTAACAAAAACAATTTCATTATATCCGTGGAGTGAATGATGATGAGTGAACGAAGCTCCGGAGGTACATCAATAAACCACGAATTCTCGTGAATTTTGCCCGGCCGTTTATCGAAGACGTAACAAACACTGTACATAAACACAATGTAGTTTTACTCGTAAATGGTAGCGAGACGTGTTTTTCATTAACCCTGCATTAAAACTTCTTTATGACCTGTAAAGTCGGAGGGGGGGGGGGGCATTGAATTAGCCGTAGTAGAAAGTTTGGAAAGACGAGATTGATACAGGTTCCTCGGATAGTGGTTGGTTGCATGTGATCATACGATATTCATCATGGAGTATAGGGAGATTACATGTGCGAGCGAGCGCCTCAGCAGCTCCCTGAGCCCTCTTCTCCGCCGCTTTATGTGCATCGTTCATACTCGAATTACACCGACTGCTGAGCGAAAGAGGAGGCGCGCCATTTAGTGGTCTTCTATCAAACTAATAACACGCGTCTGCTACGCAGTGGAGTAGAGCGAGCACCGCTGCGCCATCTAGTTAGCACTCCGAGTACTAGAAACGGCTACGATGGACGACGAGGAGCTAGCCTACACCCTAAGGAGCTGCACCTGTACGAAGTCTGTCGAATGGCGGTGGTTACAAACTAGGGCGTATTCCAATCCTGCGCTTTCGCAAATTATATATCCCGATGTCTACGAAACGGACATTCAATGGGCCGTTCAGCAGGCCCACGAAGCGGCTGCCAGGTGCTCCCTTGTCGGTCTCTACACAGGAGACGCCCGCCACGCGCTGAGCTTGTCCTGCAAGACTTTTTTTTTTCATTCTACGAAACGGACAGTGCAAGCGTTGTGACTCCAGAGCCACTTTGGAGCACATGTTATGGGAATTCCTAAGGGTTTGTACCCATAACGAGTACTAGGCCTCTGGTGACAGCCTTCGTGCGCGCTGGGAAGCTGCACATGCAGCTAAGTTTCGTACTCGAAGATCAGACGTGGGCCGTCTAGCGGGCCAAGGAAGCCACCAGGATTCAAGGCCCCCTGGCCATAACCTAGGTGAGGTCATTGGCCAACCCCACCACATCGCCGGACTTTGAATAATGTTCCTTCCTCCTCCTCTTAATGCATCGCATTAGCGCCAACTCTGAAGGGACCCATTCTCACCCACTTGTATTGTAATATTCGATATAGAATATTTAATTACACTGCGCTCACGTCATGACAGGTGCGGTTCCGTAATCTGGTGAAGAGCTCTTCGCCACGTACGTAAGACTTCCAGGTTTTTTAATTAGTACTGACGCAAGAAAAACAACGCGGAAAAGGAAAAGCATAGAAATACTGCCAAAAAGTGGAAATATAGTCAATACTGGGTTTCAAGCAAGAACCAACTTGCCCAACATCGCGTTGCTCTGGGACCTAGAGTTAGGGTTTTACGCTCACGAGCTTCGCAGACGTAGTATTACCCTAACGGCGCGCAGTAATCAGGAAGAGTTCTTTCCCTGCCGATTGACCGAAACACGATTCTCATGAGCGCCTGGTGACACACGCCTGCTAGTTACACATGAGATGCTCTGGCGGAACAATCACCGGCTATATGTATATGTATATGTATCTGTATATGTATATGTATATAGCTCCGCCTGAAGCAACAGTGTCGCCACTAGGCAGAGAAGTATAAAGAAGCAGACATTTGGTCTTTTTAGGCGACAGTTTATAGAGATTTAAGTACGGAAACAGGAGTTTAAAATAGCGGGGAAGAGATACAAAGGACAGAACAGGACGAGATACGCCAGCAACAGGAGAAAGGGCTAACATGGAAGCGGCGTCTGTTCATCTTTAACGGCTGAGCCACTCGAAACAAAACACCGCTCTGAGCAAAACTCCGCAAGCATTCATTTATCGTCAGTGAGACCGTATGGCCCAGGCTGTCTCGATAAATCACCGTAATGACGCAGTTCCCATGCCTGCATGAAATAGGGGCACGATTACATTCGGTTCAATGGCCAGTGACCAGATTCCGAGAGAATGGAGATATAGTGAGCAGATAATCCGCTATAATCTGTTTTTGTTGGTGTTTTCGTTAAGTGCTACAGAGCCACTGCTTGGTCCCGATGACACGATGATTACACAGGCGAAGCTTACTTAATCCATGTTTTTTTTTCTTTTATTGTGTTGTAACTTAACCAGAGATTTCCTCACGATCTCAAAAATACAACATAACAATATGTCATAACAATTTCTCCTGTGTTCCAGTTTGACTTCGTCGAGCCAGCTACCCACATGACATGCCCAAAATATAAAAGAAGCCAGAAAAAAACTCGCTCTGTCTTTTAGAACATTGAGAGCACGGGAAACTGACAGCGTTAAAAAGACTGTAACGAAATCAAGGTTTAGCAGCTTTTGGTCATTTTCTCTAAAATTTTGTGAGAGGCAATCTCGTAAAAAACTCTGGAAGGTTAAGTGATACGCGAACAATCATCTGGCACAAAGTTTTGCGTGGGTGCGACCAAACCTACCTCAGCAAAATGATTGAGATTACCGATTACTGTTATTAATGATAACACCGACACAAGCTTAAACCACGACATGACATCAGACACGCCGTAGTGTAATGCTCCAGTAATTTTGACTACCTGGAGTACTTTCGACCTACTGAGGCTTCGTTACGCAAAGCTCCCGATATTACTATTGTATTACTGTTGTGTCCGGGGTTGTCGTCTGCCCAAAGACGTACGTGCGGGACGCAATAGTCTGGAAGCCACAGCTTTGCCGCAAAGATGAAGTAATGAACGCGATAGCAACAAATTGGAAGGTCACGTGCAGAATGGCAAACAGATCGAAACGTGCCCCGCGTTTCTCACGTACAAATAATACACAAAACCAAATCACAGGTATAGTTACTTCGCTGTGTCTGAAAAGTGCACTCTTTTCGCTAATGGAGACTGTAACAATTGCAGTGAGCATTGTGCGCCCGGTAACTACAACAGAATCGTTCCGGTGGAAACCTAAGGTCAGCCAAGACGTCCGATTGACCCCATTGCGAGATAAGCGCGCGCGTTAGTGTCCACCCTGCTTTCTCTCTGCGGTGCAGAGTACGCGCGCTCGTGGCCATTTTGCTAGCTTCACATATGCCAAATTTAGTATTACGTGACGTGAATAGAGGACGAAGGTAAGTGACACGTACAAACACGATACTCATGATATGTGTGTCATGTACGGCATAATTTACATGCCTACAACTTCTGGTGCTGGTATTGCAAACGTTAGTGGGGCCGTGTAACACGACTATAAACACTATACTCGCATCTGATCTAGACACTAGAAGTGCGCAGAACACCTTTACTTGTGTTTACTGTGTGCTACTTCCATGCGCCTCGTACCATTGAGCTTATTTCAAAGTGACAAATCAACCTTCTTCATTAGTGCTTCGTATATCACCCTTCCTCATTCGTGCTTCGTATATCATCGATTACTACTTTACATGAGATCTGCCAATTTCTCACCTGAAATGCTACTCGAGGTACCAGTTGATGACAATGATCTATAAAGTAATAACACAAAACACACACGCACTATAATATACAACGCTTGGTTCAGGCCTGTGGTCCGTAAGAATGTTAGTAGCGCTTTTGTGGTGGGTAACGCGCTAGCGCTGTTGTCATTTGCTTTACCTCAAGCCACTTTGTTTGTGCGTCTACAACGACCACGGATGAAGGAACTCCTTCCGATAGGTCAGCAAAATCAATGTGAAAGGTGTTCCATGGTGTCTATATAGTCTTTCCTATTCATGACTACGAGTTCTTGGCTGGACTGTTAACTGTTAACTATATATGTCATGGTCGATACCTGTGCTTCACATATAACTTCTGGCATTTCTTCATGGCAACAATGCCTCGATTACCTGCGAGACGAAGCAACATGGCTTGTTTACAAATTGCCGCCGGAATCAGCTCTTGATCCCAAAGTGATGCAGCCGCAATGAATTCTCGACTTTGTAGCTCGCCTGCGGCTAGCGTTGAAGTGTTTACCCTTTAGCATCTGCACGCTGCCTTCTTATATAGTTGCGTAGACTTTCTTCAAGACAGCGCACTCTTGCACTCACGCTGCTACAGAGTCAGCTGTTTGAGGAGTATTCGGCAGCGCCTCGTACATGAGTATATCACACGGCGGGGGTGGTTCGTCGATTGCGGTGTTTAGCTGCCGGCGGCTTAGTGTATCAGCGTTCCGGTGTTTCTTCTCAGTGTGATGTACGAGTTCGTAATCGTGCACCGACATTTTGGTGCACTATCGTGCCATTCGCGGCGATAATGTCTGTGAAATCGGCTTCTGGGAACCCATAATACGCAATAAGAACCGCTGGTTCGTTATGAATCTAACTCTTCTGGTTGCAATGTACACGTGGAAGTGGTCTGCTGCATAGACGATCGAAAGTCTCTCTCTAACAGGGAATAATGCCTCTCTGCCTGCGATAGGGTGCGGGACGCGAAAGCAATCGGAGCTTCCCGTCCCTGGTCGTCAGCTTGGGAAAGGGCTGCACTCGCTTCGTAGCGTGGGGCATTGCAGGTTAGCAGTTGGGGTTTCCTGTTGTCGTAGCGTCAGAGAAAAGTTGACTTCTAAAGAAGTTTTCCTAAGGGCAACAAATTACTTTTGGTGGCCTGGCGACCAAGTCCGTAGGACTTGTTTCTGCAGGAGCTGGTACATATCATTGGCCACTGTTATGTCCGCGGTTTTCGTCAGCCCAAAAACGTACGCGCGGGGCGCGTTAGTCGGAAAAACAAAGGCAGTATACGGAACGGGCAAAGGGTGTTTATTCCTACTCGCATGCCGCAGCCGGACTGCCGTGGGAAAAGAGTGGTGACTTGCTTGTAACAAGCGAGACAGAGGGGAGCAGCCGGTAATTGGACGCCTGGAAAAATACGGTCAATCGCTTAGACGTTCGGGGGCTCATTCGGAAACAAAGGTGCGCTTGGCAGCCGGGACAAAACAAATACTATATGAAGCAGCTAGACTTCAATTTAGTTCTAAATGTGACCTCGTCACTCGGTCAAGTGAGTATTCATGCCATGAAAAGCTAGCGTCAGATTTTCCACTGCACGTTGACACGAAACGTTCGCATTAAAATAAAGATGGTGTTGTTTCTCAGTGTAATCAGCCATTCTAAAATATACTTACGGGTAAGGAAAAAGTTGACCCGAAATTAACTGGTACACGATCCATGTCAGCAATGCGCGAGTTGTACAAGGTCCTCTATGTAAATGAACGGTGGCGCCGTGCAGCGATGGCAAACCGCGCAATTAGCGGCACCATGGAGCCTATATCGCGTTCGCGACCCGGCATCAATGCAGCGGCGCACGGTATGCAAATCGTTGGCTTCATTCTCTCGACAACCCATCGGGCGGCGACCGATCGCTGAGGCCATTATTTACGCCACCTTTCAAGTGCCGTGCGGCGTGGAAGGGGACGCGAAAAAATAGGCTTTGCGCGCAGGAGGCCAAGCTGTACTCGCGCTGAATTTGGTAGCGCCTTGTTTCCAGCGTGATTCATGCAGTCGTTGGCAATGGTGAATCATGTGGTGCTTTGTTATTTATTTTAAGCATCATGTTTGCACGCATCAATGTTGTCAACTTGCCCCTACTTTTTTTTGCCTATTCGACTCTATGCCTCGCCCAATATCGCTGAAACGGGCTCCACGTAGACATGCGCACAGGGGAGGCGAGAGGGGGAGGGGGTTTACAGTCCTTCACTACCTATTTTTTCTAAGCATAACAGGAATGAATTAGACCGTGGATGGATTTATGGAAAAATTTCATTGTGGACTCTCGAAATGTGCGCTCTCGCACGTTGCAGGCCGTTCCCACGTGGAAAAAAAAAGACAAAGTGTCTCTGCTGCGTCACGGGCTCGTTGAAGCACCCATGCACTGAATATTAAAAACAAATACCTCGTTCCATCGAAGACGATTATACAGCGTCTCCAGATGACAAGCCTCAAGTAAGCATTCGGGAAATTGTCGCGCTCTCTTCTCGGTCAATGCAGCGCCGAAAGTAATCATGGTGAAGACGCATATTCCGTGTAGGTGGTCTTTTTCTTCATAGGCATACCGTCTTGCGATGTTTGAGGCATCTGCTGCGGCAAAAAAAAAAATTCTGAGAAAGGGTGTTTCAGCAGCACTAATGTGAAACTTGATGAGGAGAAAAGCATGCAGTTCGAGTCAGTGTTTCCCACAGCAGAATTTCCACTCTTTACTGTTTCAATCTTCACCGCTCCGCTCACTTACGATCACTTCGCAGATATACGTTTCAAGAAGTCGTGTTTAGAATAGATGATTTTGAGGGGTGAAGCTGACCCACTGACGCAGAAGGCTCACTGAAGCACATGTTCCCTTTCGTCTTAATATGAAAAACCTCGTTAATTTCGTGCTCTGTCTTGATGCAATATCTTGAGAGTATCTTGCATTGATGAAAGAGTGGAACGCTGCCGCACTAGGAGCAATGAGCTGCGAAGGCGCTGCCTGTTGCGTGCTCTCTCAGGCGGTCATTCGCACAGCGACCGGTGTGTCCAGTATAGGACAGACCACAGGACAACGGAATGTCGTACACTACGTTGCTCAACGTACTACGCCCAGTGTTGTGCGATGCGAGATGGCGGTACTTGGAGTGTTCACAAGAGAGACGGATGGATGGACGCACAGATGGACAGACAGACAAGCAGACGGGCAGATGAATGGAGGCGTAGATGGGTGGACGAACGCACAGCCGGACGCATGGACGGACAGATTGGCGTACGGACGGCTGGACGCACGGACGAACGCAGGGACGGACGGATGGATGCACAGATGGACGGACCGACGCACGGATGGACGCGTGGACGGACGGAAGCGCGGAGGGACTGTTGCACGCTTCGCCCCACTCATCTTCATTCACTCCCTGCTTATGCTGGGATGTTTTTTTTGCTTTTGTGAGATGCAAGCTGCTAAAAATGAAGTTCTGGTTAAGTTTCGTCCCCCGACTTGCGTCATCTGTATAAATTCTTCATTTTCGCCAGTGAGTTGGTTTAGCTTGGATCGCATCCCGATCACATAAAATCTCACGTGTCAGGGTTCAGGGCAGTGTGCGATGCAAGCTGTGTTCGTCTCCCGCCTTGTAGGTACAACCGTACTTCAAACAAAACACGCGAGTGAGGGGAAAATAGTCTTGTTTTACAACACGTTGGGCGCCACCACCATGTAATTTGAAAGGAGTGGGCTACTCATTCCGGTGCAGTCTATTGGCACCTTAACAGCTCGGAGTCACGTCATCTGAAAAGAGACCACTTCGTATGACGTCACACCACTGCCGTGCAACATGAATAAAATATTGATCACCTCCCCGAAGAGAACCCTCATGGTATGCGAAGCAGCAGTGCGCATGGGTGGTGTCACGCGTTGAACGGCGCTAACACGGGTGCTGCGGAGAGCACTGGAAGATTCGTTTGAATCGATGGCTGGCGTAGGTCTCGTAGGTGACACGTACAGACATTTTTCAACGCCTACGTTAGGCAAGCGTCGGGTTTATTGCGCGTGAACCAACGAGTCGGCGGTGTAGTGAATGGCGGTCGCGGCACGTGTAGCGGGCCAATGGACGAGGCGGCAGCTGTGGGCACCACGGCGAGCACGCGCACTGCAAGGAGAGTGTGACGTCAACGCGCAGCAGTGACGGGACCTACTTGGCACCACCCCAGCACCTGCAGCGTGTGGCGTGTTCGTACGGAGGGACAACGTTACACAGGCTAGTCGAAGAGATGCTTCATCTAATATTAACAGTTGTAGGGGATCGCCGCACCCAAAACAACCCTATGAATATGAGAAACGATGTAGTGGAAGGCTCCACAAAATTTCGGCCGCCGGGTTTTCTCAACGTGCTAGTCCACCTCCGCCGAAAATTCCGCCGCCATGGCCGGGATGGATCCCGCAAGCTGCGGGTCCGCAGTATAGTGCCATAATCTCCGTGAGAGGTTAACTTCAATCAAAGACAAGGTTTTGCATGACATTACATGAGCATCGCGAGTTTGTAACTGTCAGTAATAAGCCCGCGCGTTTCGGGGGGTGCCAGCAGCCTACGCCATGCCTCACCATGATCCTTACTAGATTTTCCAGAAGCTCTTCTGCAGAGCGAGCCACCAGTGACGTCATTTGTATAAGTTCCGTCACCCTGAAGAGTTCAGGCGGGAATGGCCACTCCCGTTTTATGCTCTGCTCGGACAAAGTCTGCTATTTCTTTTAGCGATAGCATTTTATTTTATTTCATTTTATTTTATTTTATTTTGGCATATTCAAAGTGATCCGAATGTGTAGTATACACTTCTGGAAGTAGCCCAGAGTTGCCAGGCGCTACCAAGCTAAGGAACAAATTATCACCACACACAAAAAAAAAGGAAAAGTGGCTCCGCTTTTGCAAAGTACAGAAGATGCCGAAATTGAATGAATTTTCTCATTTTAAGACGTTTTAAAATACTAAAGAAGACGTCACTCGTATACGAAAAGGAATCGAAAAAGTTACTTCAATTAGTTTACTAAACGAAAATATCTCCAACTATGAACAAAACCACATAACATTTTAACGTTGTTCTTTGAATACCTTCGACCTGTTTATTGCACGTTCGCCAGCGCAAGAATAACGTTATTACTTGGTTCTGCCAACGCATGTTTGGCTTCAACACTAACCTTCTCAAGGTCACCGACAAACTTGTTGTTAGCGAACGACAAATGCACCGTTGGTGAACTTCCTGGTCACTAAAAGGACTATATTAGCTATGAAAATGGAAATAATCCCCCAACCAAAAACACAAGAAGAAACGTGACAAGTGACTAGAAAATTCTACAAGTGACTCGATAAAGAGGTCCGCTTATTATAAGCAAAACTGGTAACTCAGCAGTAGTCTGTCGTCGGATTCATAACTCTGCTCGCGTGTGGTACAATCAGCACGATAGCAATAACGTGTGGAATAATCTATGAAAGAAGCAGTAGAATAAATGGACCACTGCCTACGTTTCCCATTTAACCGTTGGGATGTAAGATGTAGCTTATCTGTCAATACACGTTTCATTTGATAAAGACACTGAATGAACCAGCAGGACCCCAGTGCCACAAACAATATGTCTGGGAGAAGATTTTTCGGGCGACGTATTAGTCTGCAGCTGTCTCCAGGCAACCGACTGCTCTCTGCTGAGGTCTTTGTGGGGAGGAGGGTATCCTGCTCCCCCGTCTGTGGCAAATGACCTTGTGATGTTTGTTTTTTGTTGTTGTTGTTTTTTCACGTGGAGAAAAATGCGTTGCTGCAACCGGACAATATATATATTGTTAATTCGGAGCAGTCGCGTGTGTGCACATATCAGAAAGCCTGAAGAACAGCTCAAGCTGATCGACAGAGCTTGCAAGATGGCAAAGGGCACAGGGGCCCCGGACTAAGGGCTCCATTTTCACCGGAAAAAATATTTTAATGAAGTTTTGCATTCATTCGGGCGACGGTATTCGGAAAAATTAATTATTTCTTTCCCTGTATGAATTTACACATTACCGGGAAATAAACATAGGAGGTGCGTTGTCTATATTATAGTATACCCTTTCTTAAAAGCGTGTCTCTAGCATTTCTAGGACACTAAAATAGTATGTTGAGGCATTTATCGCCATATCTTAACGCAGTGAAAAATATAAAACGAATGGAAACAGCACTGGGATGCCTGCTATACAGACATTGCTTCATAGACCTTTGCATCGGGCGAGGAGGTCCTGTCTGGCAGCCAACGCATTCCTCCTCTCTGACATGCGGGCAACGTTTTAGAGCGTCGATGCTCGTATGTGTGGCGTTATCGAGCAATTTGCTGTGTATTAAGCCAAACTGCGGATTTTGTTTTTCTTCATTGCTATGACGGCCAAGAAGGGTTCATCAGGGAACCACTGCGTTGTTTTGGGGTGCAGTAACAACTACAGAAAAAGGAAAATGCTGTCGGAAGAAATATGTCATGTGCATCACCAGACGCGGAGTTTTGTGTGGCTGTGGACTCTTCAAATTGCAGAGGCTTCTATGGCTTGCAAACTTAAACAGGAAAAACATCGTACCTTCTGCGGTACTCGGGTATGTTCAAAGCACTTCTTCTCAAGCGTACGAACGGATAGGACTTAGACACTGATGTTCAACCTTGGCTATCAACGGAACGTACGCAGCCTACAGCTATTCCAACGATGGCAATATTTCCCCAATAAACAGCGCTAGGTAACAGTTCTCTCTATCGCAGGACAAAATACCGCGGCACCGAGAGCCATTCCAATATTGTGATTAAAAAAAAGAAGATAAAAAGAAGACGCGCAGGTACATCAGCGTCGTTTGATGTAAGAGCCGTATTTAGGTGCACACCTGTTAAAACAAACAAACGGGTAAGGTATACGGTCACTCCTTCAGAGATGAGAAACAATGTAGACAACAGTTAGTGCACAGTTAAAAAACCGTCAGTGTCACGAAATAAAGAACCACTACACTCCATCGCACGGATTCATGCAAGAGCGGTGGCCGATGTGACGGCGTGGCATAAAGAAATCTTGAGCGAATGACTACAGCTCAAGAGAAATATTCACTCTGCTCTCGAAGTGTTGTTGCTCATTTTTGAAAATAAAGGCTTGAAATACCACGCATTATTCGAGCAGAAAGTCGGTGCTGTGAGTATACTGCATCAACAGAGCCGGACTCGTTCGCGGCACTGTATAATAAAACCAGTGACCCTCAACGACATGAACCTTGTCAGAACGTGTCATAGACTCATTTTCTAAAGAACCTGCGTCACTTCAGATGAAATTCACCACGTAAACGTTGCGAACAAACGATAAAACCGCAGTCGCACGCTTACCTTCTATGCAAACAGCAAGCTTCCCGCATGCCAGATGGGTTGCCAGACCAGAAAAGGGCCGCTCGCTAGCAAGATGGCGGCGTCCACGAAAAAACATCTATACCCATCAGCTTTTGCTTTCCAATGACAAAAGTTCATCTTAAGTGAATAGCATATGGGATTATCACGCACATATTTTGATAATCAACGAAATTACTGTTGAGAATGACATTACCTCATAAATGACAGTAAACCTTACTCGGCGAGTTGGTTTGGCAAATAATCCTCACCGAGAAGTCTCGCTCAGGCGGCGCAATCGCCAGCCAGGTCTGCAAGGAGAACTCAGCTTGTGGCAATAACACCGCCAACAAGTAAATATGAAGGCCTTGGAGCCGTCTGTGGCAAATGACCTTGTAATGTTTGTTTTTTGTTGTTGTTGTTTTTTCACGTGGAGAAAAATGCGTTGCTGCAACCGGACAATATATATATATCGTTAATTCGGGGCAGTCGCGTGTGTGCACATATCAGAATTTTTAAATATACTTTGTTGCTTAAAATCCCCAAGCGCTCCTTCCTTTCACACGTCTAATTTTACATCACCTTTACAGTAAAAAGCTATTTTATCCTGTGCCACCTCAGTTATTTGCCAACGCGCAATACAAAAGCAGTGTTAGTGCAACACTTTCCTACATTTTGTTGCGATCTCTCAGCCGAAAGCCTCCAACTCCTTTCGCCCAGAAGTCATTCGAAGCTCGCACAGGCCTCCATTTTACGTTCACCCCCTTTCTGTTTTCGTCCACCTACCCACCGAATTCAGTTATTCGAAGTTTCGAAAACAGACGTTTATGTACCATGAGTAATTGGAAACTGAGCCAGTGCCCGAAGGGGTAAAAGATCCCCAACTACATTTTTATCGGAAGTATGAGACCCATGTTCCTTGTGTATACATGCGTGTTGTTATACTGTTGCCCGGCTGCATCAAAGAGGCATCGAGCATCGCAGCACTGAGGGCGTCTTTGTTGCGCACGGACAGAAGCACCATGCAGTATACACGGCTAGCATCGGAAAGATTTCAGCAAGAAACGACGAAGAAAGCCCGAGGCGGCGGCGCTTATCTCCGAGCGCCTGCTCGGCTTCGCCCTTTTCTTCGTTCCGAGACGTTTTGTCTTCGTATTCGCAATTGAAATCCAGACAACGCGGACTAGGAAAGTCGAGCGAGCGATCGCTTCGAATTACTGCCTCTTCCCGGGATACAGCGAAAAGATCAGGTCGTTTGTTTTACGGCGGATGCTCCATCGAGTTCATCCGCTCACGCAAGCTGGCTTTTTTCTTTCTCGGCATCCCTTTGACTTTTTTTGTCACGATGGAATAGAACGTACTAGTTCTACTGACTTTGTTAACGAGGAGCACCTGTTATGAATGATTGTCTTTTACCTCTCACTCTCTGTGTTCTCTCTATAAGGCAACATGATGGGCACAACACTACTGTAGCGTATTTCTGCTTCATTACTTTAAAAAAGCATTCGTTACTGCTTTTAATTTAC
Source organism: Rhipicephalus annulatus (assembly GCA_013436015.1). Taxonomy (NCBI): domain Eukaryota; kingdom Metazoa; phylum Arthropoda; class Arachnida; order Ixodida; family Ixodidae; genus Rhipicephalus; species Rhipicephalus annulatus. The sequence goes on along the minus strand of WOVY01003530.1, from coordinate 60,853 downwards.
TTTCAGTAGTTTCTCACCATTAAAAATAGTATACAGACAAGTGAAGCAGTCGTTGCCTATATAGCTAAAATGTGTCTTGTAATTCTGTATTTCACACAGCGCCTATATGATTTAACATGCCTGTGTTTTCTGTGCACGAAGTATACTTTTTTTCTAAAAAAAAACAATTGCAACCATTCTGCGTTGCTGTATGTCGGACGTGACACAGCCGACGAAACTGAACATCGACGCAGGAACGACAGCTATAGTTGGGCTAAGCATTCTTATACACGCAATCCACTAAACGTGGGGTAATTTTTTTTTCGTGTTACTGGAATATGCACCGCAATTAATTGTCTCTTCAGCGACAACAATGTATCGCAAACTAGACGCGTTCACGAACGTAACAAAAAAAATGTGAGTGCAGAACTGACGAACCATTATACTCTCGTATAAATAAAAAAAAAGCGGACGTCATGGACGGATCGAAGCTAAATATGTTCGCAAACATCTGGCCACTCCGACTGGCGCGAAGCGAGTGAAGGAACGAGTCCCTCTCAATGGAATGGCGAGTACAGCAGCCCCTCCGCCCCCCCCCTTTCATATTTTCTCATATTTTTTGTTGTTTTTTGAACCACAGGGGTGTGCAATCTTTAACAGCTGAGCACTTGGGCGTCGTCTTGCAGCCGTAGTCGCAGCTGCCACCAGCGATAATCCGGGTCATGTCAAGCATGAATAACAAGCGCGACTAAATTAGAATCGATGGCTTATGGGAGCCTTGCTAATGGGTTATCGACTCCGCCGTAGTGACGAAGCTCTGCAGCATTGGGACTTCCCCGAAGCCTGTCTTGAGCAGCCTCAACAGCTGCGCGTCAACGCAGAGGCCTCTTTAAGTCGTTGAGTGGCACGAGACAGTGAGAGCCATTAATTTCTGTCCACTAAATATGCAAGTCACGACAGCGTCAGACGCACCAACCGCTGACGACTTTCTTAGCTGCTCTCTATTTTTAATCGTGGCATTGCACTCTCCTGCACTTAGAGTGTACATTAAACAGATATAACGGCAGCTTGGACTAGTTGGTGATTCATTATCGACATGTTTGCACAGCGCAAATTGAACGAGGACACAGGCGTTGTGTAGTGTCCACTCCTCGGTCTTCGTGTGATTTGCGCCGTGTCGACATACGAAGAACATATCTGCCTAGTTCATGAGTAACACTTGTTAGTCTCCTGTCGGCCTGTTCTAGAAACAGCAAGTGAATATGGTAAGATGGAGAGAGAGAATATTTTCGGACATTTGCTCTAAAATTTCCGTCGATCTTCGGCTCACTTGACGATTTCTACGGACGCAACGCAAAATTTTCAAAAGGCCAGAGTAGGCATCTTCGCCAGTCAGTTGAATTAGTCTTTTGCTCTCCAGTTGCCCGACTTCACCCCAATACCTCTTGCATAATTTCTGGCATTATAATGGCTGTTAGAGAGCTGAATTCTCGGAAATCAAAATTTGTCATTATTATAGGTGTCTCGTCTGTTTGCACACATTTCATGTCCGCGAAGCAATGTCACCTACGCAGAATGTTTTCGAGTCTCCTGCCATATGTAGCTAATCAAGTTTGGTCAGTGCACGTTCGACCATGCTGTAATTTTTTCAAATGAAACAGCTGGCCCACTTAGTATGGCATTCCAAGATGTTTACAGGAAGTTCCCTTTTTTGTTGTTGATTAGAGGAGAGATATTCAACCACCAGATATTTTTTCATAAAAAAAATGAAACGGCTTTCATACAAAGAATATGGGGCACAGACACACAGAGTTCTGTAGGAATACTAGCAGTTGTTTTTCACGCCAATGCCAGGGAATCCTCACAAGCTTCATCTGCAGAGTTCCCCGAATAAATTGATTTTACTGCTACGAATTACCACTTGACGTTCGTTATTTTGGTTTACGTAAACGACCATTTTTGGAAATAGGTATGCGGAACAAAACTAATTACGATCCGCCTCGTGTTCCTCCAGAATTAAACTAAAGATAGTCTCCCCTTACGACACTCCTCCTGCACGAACGTTTTCTAAGCATGTTGCCTAATATGTCTAATTAAGAAATTATATCGTAATAATGGGTTTCGAATTTCAGCTTGTTTTTTTTAAGTAGAGCTGTTTAAGTGGACGTTTAGCCCACCAAGAACTACCATAATCAAAAACGTGCTGTCTTCGTCCTCTTCATTTTCTGCTTTGCTCTTTGTCATTTTGTCCGGTGAGGAGTGCAATAACGCTGAAAAGCGAGAATGAGCAGAGAGAGTGAGAGAAAAAGGTAAGACGGAAAGGATAGAGAGAGAAAGTGGTATTTAGAGCGAATAAGGCTAAGAAACACAAAGTAGGATAGAGAGAAAGCGAAATATGATAGAAAGAAAGAACTGAAAACAAGACAAAAAGAACATCAAAAAAGGAGGGAAAAGATGGGCCACCCATCTAGGTACTTCCTTCGAGCTTGGCATTAGAAACGGCCTTAATTTTCATTTTATTCTTGTTTTGCTAAGAACCATCGCGTAAGTATTTGTAGCAACGCAATTAGTGCAATAATATTAAAGGACGAGTTACTGAAATAAAAATACACCGCATACTTGGATATGATAGCACAGTCTACGAGACAATCTGTTTACATAAAAAAAAGTCACAGCATATCCATGGAGTGAATGATGATGAGTGGGGCGAAGCGCTGGAAGGTTTCATCGCTAAACTGTGAACCATCCGCGAATATCGTCCACAACATTATCAAAGACGTGAAAAAGACTATATAATTATACAAAAAAATTATTATTCGTAAGTGGTAGCTATACGTAGCTATACGTCGCTTCCATTCCCCCTTCATTATAACGGCTTTATGGTCGGTGAAGTGATGTATCGGTGATGGCGCGTAGCGGGATGTTTGCGAGGACAAATTAATGGGCAGTTTGCAAAGGTGGAACTATCGGCGGTCACGTAGAAACGAGGGATGGACACGGTGGGAAAATCCATGGTGCTTTAACGCGCACCTAAATAAAGTACACGACCATCGTGCATTTCATATTGGCTACTTCTCAACAGTATTGGCTTTATGGTAGCTGAAGTGGTGAATCGGTGATGGGGCGTAGCGGGATGTTTGTGAGGAAGAAGTAATGGGCAGTTTGCAAAGGTGGAACTATCGGCGGTCACGTAGAAACTAGGGATGGACACGGCGGGAAAATCAATGGTGCTTTAACGCGCACCTGGATAAAGTACACGACCATCGTGCATTTCATATTGGCTACTTCTCAACAGTATTGGCTTTATGGTAGCTGAAGTGGTGGATAGGTGATGGGGCGTAGCGGGATGTTTGCGAGGAAGAAGTAATGGGTAGTTTGCAAAGGTGGAACTATCGGCGGTCACGTAGAAACTAGGGATGGACACTGCGGGAAAATATATAGTGCTTTAACGCGCACCTGGATAAAGTACATCACCATCGTGCATTTCATATTGGCTACTTCTCAACAGTATTGGCTTTTGGTAGCTGAAGTGGTGGATCGGTGATGAGGCGTAGCAAGATGTTTGCGAGTACGAAGTAATGGGAAGTTTGCAAAGGTGGAACTATCGGCGATCACGTAGAAACTAGGGATGGACATGGCGGGAAAATCAATGGTGCTTTAACGCGCACCTGAATAAAGTACACGACCATCGTGCATTTCGTATTGGCTACTTCTCAATAGTATTGGCTTTATGGTAGCTGAAGTGGTGGATCAGTGATGGCGCGTAGCGGGATGTTTGCGAGGACGAAGTAATGGGCAGTTTGCAAAGGTGGAACTATCGGCGGTCACGTAGAAACGAGGGATGGAGACGGCGGGAAAATCCATGGTGCTTTAATGCGCACCTGGATAAAGTACACGACCATCGTGCATTTCGTATATGCTACTTCTCAACAGTATTGGCTTTATGGTAGCTGAAGTGGTGGATCGGTGATGGGGCGTAGCGGGATGTTTGCGAGGACGAAGTAATTGGCAGTTTGCAAAGGCGGAACTGTCGGCGGTCACGTAGAAACTAGGGATCGACACGACGGGAAAATCTATGGTTCTTCGACGCGCACCTGGATACAAGTACACGACCATCGTGCATTTTATATTGTCTGCTTCTGGCTTTATGGTCACTGAAGTGGTGGATCGGTGTTTGGGGAGTATCGGGATGTTCGCAAGGTGGCTACATACACCAACGGAGGGAGGACAGACCCACACTGTAAGGATCTTCGCCCCTAAAATATCAAGTATCACCAATATTGTCTATACTTGGGGAAGCATATGACAACACGCTTTATTAGCGTTGCGATATATTTCTTAGCAGGACGTACCACGTTGTATATCAGTGCTGTGTATACAAGTACGTATTATGTATCCATTACTTATCGGCACGTGCTCACCGGTGCCTTTTTGCATACGTACCAGCGCATACGTGCGATGGTAACCACGCATCACTCACAAAATATATTCACGAACTCACCCGGCTACATAATATTGCAAGATATTATGTGCGCCCACCTATAAACAAACTTCACTGAATGCCGGTATGAACGTATAAATTCAATTCCTGCGAGACAACGACGCCCGTTAACAAAAAAAAGGTAAGCAGTATGAACATCGCCTGTGTTATGTCTTCAGCGGTTTTCACAACAAGCCCGCATCACATCTCTCGTGAACCATGAATGTGTTTTATTTTTGCTCAACATTGTTTTATTCACCTTTAGGGGCACCATAAATATTTCATTACTGATGGCATGTTCCCGAATACAGACGAAGACGAATTTGCTATATCCGCTCTCCTCGTTGATCCTCTTCCATCAAATAAGTTTATATATGAAAAAAGAAGCGAGTACAAGTACAAAAAAGCAATTTGTTTAAGATTAAGGTTTCGATCATGGCATGGTCTTTGTCAAAGAATTCATTCGCTAAAGAAGGCAGCACCTAGTCGGAACGATAGTCTTAAAGGAATTGCTTCCTCGTCAGTGTACCCGCTTCTTCCGTTCTTGTACGTACCGGACCTACAGAGATTGATATATGTACATATATTCATTAGTGTCATTAATTCATTACAAAGTCCACGTCTGCGTTCTTTGGTAAAAATACGACCTTCGTTCATCCCATTACCTACCAAATAATCAATACCAAATCAGTAAAATAACATATATGCTGTCTAATCACTACTTTTCAACGAGCAACTTTGTCTTTGCGGCGCATAATTATGTTTCCTTGTCGGTCAGCTTCTAACCCTTCAGATGTCTTTTAGCGTTGACACTAATTTCTCTTTTGCTGTGTGTATGGTCTGATTGCGGTATCACTTAAACGTTCCTTATGACCTTGCCTCATTAGGTCAACACAAGGTGCATATTTCTTTGGTTACGCAATATGCATTCAATTTAACAATAAAAAATACAATTTTCTTCGCGATATTAAAAGCTACGGCAACTTTCAAGGTGAAGAAAGTGGTATTAGCAAAATAGGCGCATTCCCGTTAATTAGCTTACTTTTTTGTTTCCTTCAAAAACGACACCCGTGAACTCTCACTATGTCTTTGTCGAGGCAATCAGCCGAGCTGTATGCGGCCGTATGCCGCGGTAATATTAATACGCAGGGCCTCATATCCCACAACCAGGGCGCTATAGTAGGTGTCAGGCAGCACTACTTCTCGTCAACGCTCACAGACGGCGGCCCCATCGCGATCGCCAACAGAGAGCACTGTGCGAGAGAGAAATGGCGAGATATATCGTCATCGTCAACCTGACTACGTCCACTGCAGGACAAAGGCCTCTCCCATGTTCCGCCAGTTAAGCCGGTCATATGCTTGCTGCTGCCAATTTATACCCGCAAACTTCTTAATCTCATTTGCCCAACTAATCTTCTGTGTCCCCCTAACCCGCTTGCCTTCTCTGGGAATCCAGTTAGTTACCCTTAATGACCAGCGGTTATTCTGTCTACGCGCTACATGCCCGGCCCATGTCCATTTACTCTTCTTGATTTCAACTATGATATCCTTACCCCCGTTTGTTCCCTAATCCACTCTGCTCTCGTCTTTGCTCTTAAGGTTACACCTACCATTTTTCTTCCCATTGCTCGCTGCATCGTTCTTAATTTAAGCTGAACCCTCTTTGTAAGCCTCCAGGTTTCTGCTCCGTAGCTAAGTACCGGCAAGATACAGCTGTTATATACCTTCCTCTTGAGGGATAGTGGCAATCTACCTGTCATAATTTGAGAGTGCTTGCCAAATGTGCTCCACCCCATTCTTATTCTTCTAGTTACTTCAATCTCGTGCTTCGGCTCCGCGGTTATTACCTGACCTAAGTAGACATAGTCTTTTACAACTTGAAGTGCACTATTACCTATCTCGAAGCACTCCTCTTTTCCGAGGTTGTTGTACATTACTTTCGTTTTCTGCAGATTCATTTTAAGACCCACCTTTCTGCTCTCCTTGTCTAACTCCGTAATCATGAGTTGCAATTCGTCCCCTGAGTTACTCAGCAATGCAATGTCATCGTCGAAGCGCAGGTTACTAAGGTACTCTCCATTAACTCTTATCCCTAACTGTTCCCATTCTAGGTTTCTGAAAACCTCCTGTAAGCACGCGGTAAATAGCATTGGGGAGATTCTGACCCCCTGCCTTACACCCTTCTTGATTGGTATTCTGTTGCTTTCTTTATGAGGCACTATGGTAGCATTTGATCCCCTGTAGATTTTTTCCAGGATGTTTAGATATACTTCATCGACACCCTGATTCCGCAGTGTCTGCATGACGGCTGATATTTTTACTGAATCAAACGCCTTCTCGTAATCTATGAAGGCTATGTATACTGGTTGGTTATATTCTGAGCATTTCTTTATTACCTGATTGACAGTATGAATGTAGTCGATTGTTGAGTAGCCTGTTCGAAATCCTGCTTGTTCCTTTGGTTGATTGAATTCTAATGTTTTCTTTGCTATGTTAGCAATTACCTTTGTAAATAGCTTGTATACTACAGAGAGCAAGCTGATAGGCCTGTAATTCTTCAAGTCCTTGTCATCTCCTTTCTTATGTATTAAGATGATGTTAGCGTTCTTCCAAGACTCTGGTACACTTCTTGTCAGGAGACACCTCGTAAACAGGGTGGCTAGTTTTTCTAACACAATCTGTCCTCCATCTTTCAGCAGATCTGATGTTACATGATCCTCACCAGCAGCTTTGCCTTTTTGCATGCTCTCCAAAGCATTGCTGACTTCTTCTATCATTACTGGTGGGGTGTCATCTGGGTTACTGCTAGTTCTTATAATATTAAAGTCGTGGTTGTCCCGGCTACAGTACAGATCTGTGTAAAACTCCTCCACTATTTTAACTATCCTATTTATATTGGTAGTTATTTTGCCTTCTCTGTCCCTTAGTGCATACATCCGATTTTTGTCTATCCCAAGTTTCCTCATCGCTGCTATGACGCTTCCTCCGTTTTTCAGAGCGTGTTCAATTCTCTCCATGTTATACCTTCTTACTTCGGATACCTTGCGCCTAATAATCAACTTCGAAAGCTCTGGCAGTTCTATTTTGCCTGTTGTACTTGAGAATTTCATGATTTGACGCTTCTTAATGGGATTCTTCGTTTCCTGGGAAAGCTTGCCAGTGTCCTGTCTAACTACCTTGCCTCCAACTTCCACTGCACACACCGTAATTATACTCGTCAGATTATCATTCATTGTATCTATGCTAAAATTGGTTTCCTCACTAAGAGCCGAGCACCTGTTCTGAAGCGAGACTCTGAATTCCTGTACTTTCTCTCTCATTGCTAGCTCATCGATTGGCTTCTTGCGCATCAGTTTCTGTCGTTCCTTCCTCAAGTCTAGGCGAATTCGAGACCATACCTTTATATGGTCACTGCATCATACCTTGCCAACCACTTCCACATCCTGGAATCTCTGGACCCGGACAGGCTGCCATTGGAACCTGAACTTGGCAACGTTTAACGCTGGAACCTTATCTAGTGAGGGAAGTCTAGCTGTACTATTCGAGGAGATAGAGAGTGTTAAATGGGATATAATAGGGTTCAGTGAGGTTAGGAGGAGAGATGAAGTCTATACGGTGCTACAGAATGGGCACGTCCTTTGCTAACGGGGCTCGGCTTACAGAGGAGAACTGGGAGTGGGGTTTCTAATTCACAGAAACATAGCTGGCAACATAGAGGAATACTATAGCATTAATGAAAGGGTGGTAGGTATCGTGATGAAACTGAATAAGAGATACAAGATGAAGATGGTACAGGCTTACGTGCCTACATGCAGCCATGATGACGCTTCAGTTGAAAGTTTCTATGAAGACGTGGAATCGGCAATGAGTAAGGTAAAAACACAGTATACAATACTGATGGGAGACTTTAATGCAAATGTAGGGAAGAAGCAGGCTGGAGACCAGGCAGTAGGAGATTATGGCATCGGTACTAGAAACACCAGAGGAGAGCTACTAGTAGAATTCGCAGGACGCAATAATTTACAGATTTTGAATACCTTCTACCGAAAACGAGGAAACCGCAAGTGGACATGGAGGAGCCCTAATGGCAAAAATAAGAACGAAATAGACCGTATTGGAAAACATTAGGTAATGAAAAAACTACATTGGAACGCGAGATTTTAGAAGCCCTGTACAAAATCGTGGACCCGCCGTGAGTGTTAGCGTACAGTTTTCGTTTCGGCTTTAAGGAAAGAAGCGTGACGCATGGATAGCCCCAGTTACTTATACTATTTATTGGCGTTTAATGTCCCAAAACTACGATGTGGTTATGAAAGGCGTCGTAGCGGAGGGCTCCGAAAGTTTCAATCACTTGGGGTCTTTCGACGTGCACCTAAATATAAGTAAACGGCCCTGAAACATTTTCGAAAATGCGGCTGTCGGGGCCGCGATATGATCCCGTGACCCGCGGGTGAGTGTTAGAGCACCATCACCACTAGACCACCGCTGCGGGATGCGTAGCCACAGTTAAGCTAGTTATCTTGACTTCTGTGCTCAATGCTTCTTAATTTTGTTTTTTTTGCCACTTCTGCACAGTTAACTGTGTGCTTATGCTTGTCATTTGTAATGAGTTCTTGTGAATACATCTGCCACGTGTTGATTTGTTGCCACGGCGTTTCTAGCGCCTGTCCCTAGCCTCGTTTCTGAAGCTCTTGCGCGCATACGAATGTGGTCGAGCTGCGACGACCGTTTTGCGACAAATGTTCACAGTTTTTCTTTATTTTTGCCTCTCTTTGTTTCTCGCTTTCTCCTTTTTTTCACTTTTTCACACGCGGTTTGAGTTGTATTGTCTCCCAAGTCACAGTAGCGATGTCCACACTTAACATCATCATCAAGGCTGCCTATGCTCTATGCCACCTTGGCTGCGTTATTCCAAGCGACGGTGACAGCATACAAACACCGCACACGACAGACTATGACAGCCTAGCCCCCATAAGTGCACCGCACTTGGAACTTTATTTGTACAGCAGTCAATGTATCGAGTTTACTACGACTGCCGCGGAAAAAGTGTAAGAGTGCATCGTATAGCTGAAGACGGATGTACTTGTAATCCGCAGTGGGTAGAGTAGATTGCGAGTGCTAATCACATTAACAAAACCTCACGCGACAGTGTCTGTTCATTGGGCCACCACAAAGAACGCTTCACTTAAGAGGACTTCCTAACCGCTGTCATGTATATTATGTTTACATATGCATATGCATTTACATGCATATGTAAATGTGTACTTGAAGGTAAGTATCTCCCACATCGAATAAACTGTGGTGAGATTGCATAGGCGCCCATATTAAGATGTAAAACTTAGAGAAGGTCATATTGCACCATCGCCTACGCGTTATGCATGCTTCAAATAAATCAGTGCCCTGAAAGATGTTAAAAATACAACAGCAGAGCAAACCTTTCCCGGTGTGCCCCAAGGCGATAATTGAAGTAAAATAAGAAGGAAGAGCTTCAGAATATTATATCGTTATGAATGTAGAATTGTGTTGCGACCATCACGCGTATAATAAGTTTACGCTGTTGATTTCAGCAGCTACGGAATTCATGTCCAGCTATAGGACGTGTATGTTTAACTTGAACGGATGCGTTTTTCGCTAGTTCTTATACCACAAGACAAAGACTAAGAGGCAGATTTTTTAGAAAGAAACAAATATAATGATCTCACAAAGACGCTACGAAATATACCAGACAATTTTCGCGCAGTGCAAATTCGTTGATCACATCCCCTATGCATTTTAAGGTAGTTCACATTAAAATTCAAAGTAGAGCAGTCGTGGAACATTTATGCTATTCGAAAAGAATCCTCACACGGGGATCGGATTTCCTGTCTTGGCGAATATTTATCGTCCCAACTGTGAAGAAGCTAGCGTAGGTGCTCCCACAAAATGAGATTCCGCTAGTGTGCGAGATATCACAAGGACTCTCTCAGTGTCCGTTTTATTCGCTTTCGAGTAGCAGAATGTTGCGCTATCACTGCGACTGTCGGGCTTGCCGAAACGATACTTCAGGCATCCAGCTGCCCCGAGGCGTGTGCACTGACCACGCCAATTCCAAACATAAGATCTGCCTGCGCAGCTTTTACATTTAGAAGGCATTCCGCGAGAGATACGTTGCGATAAATACGCTCCTGAAAACATACTCGCTCGCGTGACTGCACAGAATCTGCTGGCTTTTCAGAAGTTCACCGCACGTCGTAGTATACACCCTGCATACAAAATCATCGGACACTTATTTTGTTTTCTAGCCTATGAGTTCATCAACGACCACGTGACAGGCTTAAGCGAACAAAATGCGTCGAAGCCTCGCTTGACTGAAACTAAGGTCATACATCATCTGAAGATAGAGTTTCTTAGTTCGAAACATCCATATTAAACCTTGACAACAAAAAAATATTGAGGATGTTTTATAACGCTGCTGGCCGCGAATACCCCTAGTCAATTAGACTTGCAAACTCAGCGTCTCACAAAAAAAAAAGTCATTGCTACACATCCAACACTGATAGTTGAAAAAATTCACGCTTGTGTCTTTCACACGACGCGACGCATTGCGGCGCAGCTCTTTCACAAACTGTGAGGATATATGCTGTCGATGATCCCAGAACCTGTTTAGGAAGTCTCTCTTGGCTAGCCTATAGAAGTAGAGTGGAGACAGGATATTCTAAAGAGCTTCCTCCTAGTCAAACTGGTGCTTATAGTTGTGCTACACTACATGTTTGTTGAAATAGCGAAATTGAGATCGTGAAAAGAGGCCTAACGGCCAAGTGACTTCCGGGTTCACGCTTCAAGTGTCACCTTGTATTTTGTGTCTTAGGCGAGAGCAGCCGTGCTGAATGAAAGAACAATATATCTTTATGTACCTTGACAGAACTCAACTACGTCGTTTCGTCAACAGTACGTGAAAGCGTCACAACTGAAGCAGCCTTGTAGGATCTGAAGCATTGTAGGGAGCAACAAGTTGTGCTCCTGTCAGAGAGCAAGCCCGTTCTGCAGCTACTATTACAAGACTCGGTGTTGTACAAGTGCGATGATTTGAGATTTGACGTCCTAATATAATGACGTGATTATAAGGCACGCCGCAGTGAAGGACTCCGGAAATCTCGACCATCTGGTGTTCTTTGACGCGCATGGGCATGACACAGTACACAGGCCTCTATTCTATTTCGCCTCCAGCGAAGTGTGTGGCCGAAATCAAACCCGTAGTTCTTTTTTTTGGGGGGGAGAGGGGGGGGTCAGCAGCCGAATACCGTAACGTCTGATATACCGTGGTAGATAAGTGAACAAAAAGATCCATGTGTAGAGAGGAAGAAGATTATGTGCCGCAGTGGGTCACGCCTTTAGCGAGAGGAGCCAAGCGCGAGCGTTTCCCCCGAGGGCTGTGATTCCTGAGTCCGTTGCTGCCGCCCGCTTTCCTCACCAATAGACCTGCTGTGCAAGTACTACTTGTGCCAATAAACCCCGTTTCAGAGTGGTGGAGTAGCAGCAACAGCAGCGTAAGTCAATGGCGCGGTGACAGGTGTTGTCTGAGAGACGGGCGGCAGTGCCTCAGAGACCTGCGCCTGTATTACCTGTCTGATGGCGGGCGCGAGACGCTCAGAAGAGGGTTCCGTTGCCTGTTGATACGACAGACATGAAAGTTGTCGGGCCACCTCCTCGCGCACATATTGTTTGATTTCCGACATGTTTGTGTTGTTGTCTCCACCTAGGGTCAATGCCGCGAGAGTTTCGTCGGTAGCTACGCGTGCGCGATCCACCTTTTTTCGACGGTACCGATGAGCAAGACGTAGAAGATTGGCTGTCGACATTTGAAAAGGTAGGCGCAAGCAACAAGTGGGACGACACATCAAAGCTGCAATATGTACCCTTCTACCTGAAAGAGGTAGCGAGTCTCTGGTTTAACAACCACCACTCGGAATTCGCCACTTGGGATGCTTTTAAGCTACGCATTGCTGATGTATTCGGTCGTCCCGAGGTACGCAAGCTCCGTGCCGAACAGCGTCTACGTGGACGCACACAGCTTCAAGGGGAAGGCTTCACAAGCTACATCGAGGATGTGCTCGACTTGTGCAAGCGCCTTGACCCTTCAATGATCGAGGCGGAAGAGATCAAACACATCTTGAAGGGGATAGACGACGACGCCTTCCAGATGCTGCTGGCCAAGGGCCCCCGTACCCTGTCTGAACTCGCCACTCTTTGCCAGAGCTTCGAGGAATTGCGCAAATAACGGGTCATGACACGGCGGCCAGTGGCTACCGACGAAACTCTCGCGGCGTTGACCCTAGGTGGAGACCACAACACAATTATGTCGTAAATCAAACGATAGGTGCGCGAGGAGGTGGCCCAACAACTTTCGTGTCTGTCGTATCAACCGGCAACAGAACCCTCTTCTGAGCGTCTCGCGCCCGCCATCAGACAGGTAATACAGGCGCAGGTCTCTGAGGCACTGCCGCCCGTCTCTCAGACACCTGTCACCGCGCCATTGACTTACGCTGCTGTTGCTGCTACTCCACCACTCTGAAACGGGGTTTATTGGCACAAGTAGTACTTGCACAGCAGGTCTATTGATGGGGAAAGCGGGCGGCAGCAACGGACTCAGGAATCACAGCCCTCGGGGGAAACGCTCGCGCTTGGCTCCTCTCGCTAAAGGCGTGATCCACTGCGGCACATAATCTTCTTCCTCTCTACACATGCGTATTCTAAAAAATCTGCACAGTGAAGGGCTCAATGTAACGCCTCAATGAATTTTGTAATATGCAGGTATAACGGGTCACGAGGCAGCTGACAGACTTGCTCTCGAACTGTCTAATAACTGAGGTCAAGAAAAAAATGCTCTTAGAGATTCGCCCCTGCTTTTACGAAAATCTGTACTCAAACATTTCAACTATTTGTGGTTACCTTCACTGACGCATGACAAAATGTCTAACCGGGCCTTTCTGCGCAATGCCTCCGCACGCTATCAGCACATACACATGCATGACCTTAAAAACAAGATCAGACTTGCTTCGAAGCCATTGCGTCCTGCTGGGAAGACTTAGAGCGATATTGAACGTGATATGTTGAATTGTAGTGAACGTGACAGCGATCGAAACTGTTCCTTTCAAGTAATTCAGCGTTAAAGCTCACGACATGACGATATCATGTTTCCGCGTGGACATGGACATTCGAAAAAGAGCTGTCGCATCTACTCAGGAAGTTGTTAAATGGTATACAGAGATCTGATGAGATTGATGGTAAGTGAAAGCTATATTGTGGTGTGGTGTGGTGGCATGAGGCCCGGCACGATGCCATTATATGCGCGGCGTAGAACTCACGCGCCTGCCGTTGTAACATTCAAAGTTATTGCTGTCACATTCACTGCCTCGCCCTTGCGGCGAAACTGACTTTTTTTTTCCTTCTGTCAGCGCTTCGCTCTTTAAAATGGTTCTTGCAGTACAGCTGTTAAGGTCTAGATTGGTTGTGTGTCCTGGAAAGAAAAATGATCATCATCATGAAGCGGCGCGAACATATATAGAGTTTCTCACAAACATACCGAGAGGGAAATGTGGCACCACCGTATATGCGAAATTCTTACGGGAGGAGCAAGCACTGTAAATGATGGTATATGTGTAGTGCCTAGAAAATACTGCCTAGTGTGAGGTTCGCCACCTTCCAGGTGGCATTATATTGGATCAATTCCGGTGGCTGCAGCTGGGAGCGCTGCAACGCGGTAGGGTGCCGTGGAGCCGCCCGCTTCTAATCGCCGACCGTGTTTCCACAGGATCGGCAAGGAAGCTGCTGCCCGTTTTGATGATAGAAGCGGAATATTTTTTGTTCAGCAACCGTAAGCCGATTTATTTTAATGAAACACAATAGTGCCGCCATACATGACGTCAGCAAAATTTATAAAGCGAAAGCTGATAATGTCTCCTACTCACGGTGTACAGCCGTGGCGTGCCTTGGATGCATGCCCTGCCTCGAAGAGTTTTCGCACTTGCACTAGCTTCTCTTTAGCTTATGTCAGCACATATAGCATTAAATATATCGGTACTGAGACCAAAGCCACTGTCAAAACTCTGCAGGTACGCACCTTCGCAGACAAGTTCTCCCAGGCTGTGCCATGATGGCTTCTTTGTGGAGATGTACATACAACGTCGGGCTTCGCATCTTCACCATGATGCATTCCACAATTCACTCATCGTCGTACTGCATGCATTTGTGTGACTTCCGTCGTGCGGCAAAGAAGCAGCTCTAGACAGCGAGTTGGTTTGGGGAAGGTCTTACTTCCGAATGCCTCTTCGTGTATCATTTTGCCCTTTCATACGAGACACCTGATCTTTTGCGTTCGCGAGTCTCTTCTTGATTCTCAACAAATTGCGACAAATTTTCTTATAGTTCTTCTTTTCGGCATCACCTCTAGCGCTTTTCTTTGCCATTTTCTTTCTCTTTCAGGTCTAGTTTTGAACCAAAACTCTCTCGTACTTGCAAAAAACACAAGACTTTTCGTCTGACGACTGCATGCGCACTGTCAACAAACATTTTTCAGAAAAAAAACCATGCTTCTCAATGAGTTGTGTTTCGATGAAACTGGCTTCAAGCCACAATAGCCACAAAGAGCTGTCACGTACTGAAACTTCTTTGATGAGGGCTTCAGCCTCATCACTTACGTGTGAGGATTTACTTTGATTTCGCTCGTCCTCTGAGATATACCATCGCGACTACTGATTGCCATTTGGGCAAAAGCTTTTCAGAGTATACCATTTTCTCTATTAATAGAGTAGAAAAATTATTCGCTTCAGTTTCACAGTACGTTACTGTTCCTGCTGGCAGAGACGGCACTTTCAGCCAAATGGCATAAATATTGAGGTCTCAGAATGGGTGTCGATTGGTGCATTGTGGGTGCTGATCGAGCTACAATGTTTTGCACGCTTTTTGTTTCTGATCCAGGGGGTGTGGCGCACTCTTAAGGCTCAGAAGAATTATCCTGAATACAAAATTATTTAATGGCAAAGATCACTTCCGAGGCAATGGACTTGGCACTGCGGCGGCGCTTTGCTGAAATGTCTACATGCTGAAGGCGAAACATTCTTGTTTATCGTTTTGTTGGCGATTTCACAACAAGGTGCTGAGGATATTCAGGGAATATGGTGGACACCGCATCAGGTTTGAGGCGCGGTTTGTCGCGGGTGATCTTGTTGACAACACCGTTCACGGGGATGGTGAAGCGCCCTCGATAAAACTCTCATCAAAGTGTTTTTCACAAACGACCGCAGTTGGTGTCAGTCTACTGTCCACCCTCATTATCTTTCTGTCCCGATCCGCGAGATGTGCTTCATCTACTGGGACCTTGAATAATGATAATTGTTGTTTGTTGGTACGGTAACCAGTTGTACAGAACGGTACGAAGCAGGTCCTTTCCTTCGATCGCTTCGACTTCGACATTCTATCATTGACCTCATAGTTCCCGTTGTGACAGGTACGGAAACACGACAACCACTCACCACCCTTTGACGACGCGAACAACAAACACACAACCTGGTAATAACACTGAAAACTCTTTGACGGCTGCTTTATTGCTTCTGACGGCGGCGCAGCGAGGACCCATAGCGGCGTCTGCTGATTCTAACAGAGAAATACACGCGACCCCGGCAAATCGGTTGTGCGAAGCAGACGACACACGTGGTCAGCACCAACCTAAGGCCCCTAGATAAAACAAGTTGCTTCATCTAAGGACCTTACAATCACCCGCTAAGCACCGCCCCTCGCGGCCACCACAGGCATTCATCTAAATCTGTGCCAAGGCTCATCCATTGAAAAGAGCTGGCGAACGGCCCACTAGCCAGTATAATTTAGGCACTTTAGTTTATGTGTCTGCGAGGCTTGTGTTGGCTGGTGTTCAGCGAGGCTACGTCTCAAAAGTGAATGCCACTGCGTAAATGAAGCTTTTTTAAAACAAAACGTTTATAAACAGACCTCCACATTAAATAAACTTCTACATTCAGAAGTGCTCCCAAGTCGTCCGAATACATTGTCACTCAACCTTTTTCATAAAGATCGACACATACCAACTAGCCCATTTTACCAGGTATTGCTATAGGTCTGATTAGTGTGACCTATTCGGCAACACAGCTCCAGTCACAAAAACAGTGAAAGAGAGCATAAACGAACGCTTAAAAACTCCTCCAGCATGAAACCTTAACGTAGAAACCCCATATGAGCCAGAAGTCACCAGATATGTCTCACCAGACGTGGCAGTTAGTTTAGATCTGGTACACAACCCTACAAGTTAACCAAATGCTACGCTATCGAGAATATGAACACGGCAATCAACAGATGTAATATGTCGTGCACATTTACACAGAGTGCCCAAAGGTTGTGTGATATTAATCTGTGCTTACGTTGCCACTAATAAGAAGTGAACAGCTGCAAGACGAAGGAAACTACAGAAAAAAGCAGCGTTATAGGGACGAAGCAGCACGTGAACTCACTGCACCTTCCTAACATTTAAAAGCTGGTGATAACTGTGAGGCAAATTCATCTCTTGCGTTAAAGAAGGCAGAGATAATATATCAGGATGTGTGTATTGAAATATTTTAATTCTGTACCGGGAGAACGTTTTGATTGATATGTGGGTTTTAACGTCCCGAAACCACTATATGAATATGAGAGACGCCGTAGTGGAGGGCTCCGGAAATTTCGACTACATGGTGTTTTTTAACGTGCACCCAAACCTGAGCACACGGGCCTACAACATTTCCGCCTCCATCGAAAATGCAGCCGCCGCAGCCGGGATTCGATCCCGCAACCCCGGGGTTCGATCCGATCCCGGGATCCGATCCCGCGGTCAGCAGCCGAGTACCTTAGCCACTAGACCACCACGGCGGGGCCCGGAGAACGTTTTGCTTCCCATATATATATTCGCGTTTCCCGATGAAAGTTCAGTTGTGTTGTAGGTTTGTTATTCTTCGTCTACGTCTCATCGCGCTATTTTTCATGATGACCAACCAGTTCAAAAGTCTGTCCATTTAATAATAAAATGGCCCAGATTTACACTACCTCAACACTTTTTTGTCGCATTGTCCAAGTGCCAGAACTACATTCATGATCTCCGCGTCACGCCATCTCTACAGAGTCTCCCCAAGATCCCCTTGGGCGCTTATGCCACAAATTTTTCGTTGCTCTAGCCATGGGTTACGTTTACGAGAGCGTCAGAATGAGACTTTGTCTATACTATTTCTCAACAGTTCCTTGCAGCCAGGAGTGGGAATACGAAGGTTTTCCTCAGGGTAAGCTTCCCTACAATCCATACAATTCAAATCATTGATTCATAAATTATCAAGTTATGGGGTGCGTGAAGTTGCACTACAACTGTTTAAAAGTTACCTAGAAGATCGTTATCAATATGTAAAACTGAATAACATTATTTCTGCAAAAATAAAGTTGAACCAAGGAGTCCCCTGAGGGTCTATACTGGGGTCATTATTGTTCCTTGTCTATATAAATGATATTGTCGATATACCTCATTCTCCTGAACTTATAATGTACGCTGACGATACGAATGTTTTCTTTTCATCAGACAATCTAATATCACTTGAGGTCAGTGTAAATAATTATCTAAGCAATCTTTCAAATTGGTTAAGGCAAAATGGACTGCGCTTGAATGCAAAAAAAAAACAACCTATATGATATTCCGACCTATAAACAAACCTATTAGTAACATAGCTGTAAAATTCGAAGGAAATTGCATCGCACATGTTAGGGAACAAAAGTTTCTTGGTGTATGGTTTCAGGAGGAATTAAACTGGAATACACATGTAAATCATCTGATCACCGCATTAGCGCGAATAGTTGGTTGTTTTTTTAGAACAATGCACTTAATCCCATTGAGGTTAAAAATAAGTATGTACTATGCACTCTTCCATTATAAAGTAAGTTATGGGATGTTAGTCTGGGGGACGACATCACAAGGGAATTACCATAAGTTAGTAACTATGCAAAAGAAAATATTGCGCTGCTTTGAAAATTACAGGGGGAATCTACAAGACTTGCGCACTGCTCCACTATTCATTAAACATTCCATACTCAAAATTGATCAATTATATCATTTTAAATTACTTCAGTTATTACAAAAGACTAAGCTATATGAAGAAAGTTGCACCGAAAGACCACACTACAGTATGCGAGAACAAAAGAAACGAGCTCCTAGAACAAGAACCAAGTATGGAAAACAAAGTATTGCTTACCAGGTACCTCAGGTTTTAAATACCCTTGCAGATCAATTGAACTTTAGGGCTAGTAGTGCGACTTTCAAGAAACAAATAAAGAACTTATTCATAACCACCGGTCTACACTATCGAAACTACGTAATGGAGTCTCATGCCTCTGCAAATGCTTAAATTGTTCATAAACTTCTATGTCAATTATACGAGTGTATACAGCGGAATTCATTGTATCCGCATGCATTTTGTGTCTGTTTTTGAGTTTGTTTCATTGATATTGTTTAGTTGTGAATTATAACGAGATTGACCTCTAATTCTTAAAATGTGTTATGTAAACTTCTTATGCTATTTATGTTTGAATTTTGTGTTTACAATTTCAGGTTGCTTGAAACCAATGTATTGAATATATATATTGTTTAAGCTTTGCACTGTCACGGACTGCGGAGGGACAAGGGCCTTTGTCAGGCTGTTCGCCTTTAGCCCTTTGCCCCTGCAGTGAGCTCTGTATCCAGCTTACTGTAAATAAAAATACTACTACTACTACTACTACAATACTTCCTAGAGGGAACTCTGGCACCGGTGTCTATGAGAGCTGCAACGCAAGGTGCTTCAGCCAATGTGAAAATTATGGCTAGTACACAAATATCCCTACTCTTCATTCTTGCGGCTCCATTTGGCTTCTTGTGGCCTGAATTCTCTTCGCCGTAAGACGAAGTTCAGCAAAGGTTCAGCAGTTACGTTTCACTGCTTTGACCTAGCTTTTTAGGATGTTCACTACTTCTAATCGGCTCAAGAGGTTCACTACGGCCCATTTTTTTATTTGATAAAAAACCGGAACAACAATAAAAAAACCGACAAATGCGTTTGAAGACCACGTGCACGAAGGTTTGGCTAATTTGTGTGCTACCCATCCTTCCCATAGTGGCTGACAGATCACAGTGCCAGAGCCTTCTCTTGTTCATTTTGGGAAACTCAATTCTTTCCAGTACACGTGGTCTTTCAAACGGCGAAGAAACGGCAAACCGAGAAAAATAACACAAGTTGCGTGTTGTGCGGTGTATTTTCACTGCCCCGCTTTGGCACTGTTTGAAAAACTACGCGCAACTACCAATAACAAGCCCGCCTAACCACCACTCTGGACATTCAAGTACGTTTACCCGCAAAACATCACCGTTCGTTAACGTTTGCGTGCCAACGTCTTTTTATACTCACCCACAGAAGCACCACAGAATAAAGTCTAGCCCGAACATATATTTTTTGCTAAAGGATATGAAATCAGTTGAATATATCCTTGTATACGACATAATTTATTTTTAATTTTTCATATTTCTGGTGCGCAAGCGCACTTCACTTCACAATAATGCAAAGAAAGCAGCTTCACACCAGTAAGCGAGATTTTTTTTCTTTTATTATTTTCTGCGGGCTGTAGTTAGGGTAGCACATTATACGCAGGGGCAAGATAGATTTGTTAAAATACGGCATAGACATAAATGACGCATCCTGATCTTCATACGCCGCTGCGCGTACTCGTAAGGCACCGGAAGCCTCTAGTATATTTTGGTCCTAATGGTGTAACGTCCATTTCGTTTTTCATATCGTGCGTCTTGGGACGCTGCACACAGCGGCTACGGCCGACTTCCCTGTACTTGTGTGTTGATTATCGTCGGCACTGCACAGAACATAAGCTCCTTCCGTTTCATAGCCACCATCATTATAACAAAGGGTGCATCGAGGCCAAACTAAAGGCGACTGCGAACGAAGGCCGTGACGACAAGCAGTCGGAGAAAGCACGTGATGAAAAGTGGCAATTTATGGATGAATGGATGCTATGAGCATTCATTTAGAGCGAGGCGGTGACCTGTGCGCCACAAAACTAAAAAAAAAACTACTTCACGCGAAATCTTCCTAATCACACCATCCACACTCCAAAGTAGATGCGAGAAAGCCCAATTTCACGATAAAAAGCCGTCTTCTAGTGCTAAAAAGCCAACTTCTTGGTGCGTTTCACGCTGCCTCATTTTGGATGTATGAATAGTTCCCATTTTTTTTACATATGATGGTCTTTCTTTGAAAACTTGAGCACAGAAAGTTGGTCTGTCTGTCCCACAATTCAGCCATCCGGCCGAAGTTTAAGCACTTTCTCGAATGCCCAGCCATTTTGAACAGGCAGCGGCGTTCACACTTGTGTCCATCATAAAGCAAATATGACGCATATGTGAGGCGCAACATCAATACGCAACTATTCCGTATTGTGTTTCTTTAATAGAAAATACGCAACTATAAGGACCCTAGTGTTTCTCACGCTGCGCTGAAAATGCCACGATATGCACGAAAAAGGTACCGCCAGCTTTCGACGACCTTTGCAGTGAAACACGCTGATACGCGGCCGTCTTTTTTTTTTTACTCAGGGCCACTGCGCTGACAATAAAGCACAGCTGTGCTTGAAAACAGTTCGATATTGTCACACGAGCTTCTTTGTTTATTTTTCATGCTGCCGGCCTATTGCACGTGCCTTGCGCAAACAGCACCTGAATGTCCAAAATGCCCCTACACATTCTGCCGCGGTTTGCGACAGGCGGTATCTACACGTGCAATGGGCCCGTAGCATAAAGCATAAAGGCACTTGTGTGGCATTACTAAGGTTGATTCGAGGTACCAGTGTTCGATACGAACCGGTTTGAATAGTAAACTAACGATGCAGTGAATTCACAGCGTGACTTTTGGGCATGTGGTCAAATTCAACTAGAAATCCAACCATATACGGTGATACATATTTACGGCTTGGCATGACTTCAATATACACAGGGCTAGCAGCTTCGAAATGAACAAGTGATTATAATAATAACATCGAGACGTGTCTGTTGATTTACCCTCAAAGCAAGATGACACAACAAAAAGGCTGATTTGTGCCCATATTTTTTGCCGTCAGAGCATAATTGAACAAGAGGTAAGTGCAAATTGGAATGAATGCATGCGGTCACGTATGTAAGGCCATTGTAAAGTTGCTACGTATTCGAAGGCTGCTGCCGGTGCAGGACGAGGTATAACTAAAGTCGTAAGACGTAACCCAAAGCATAAAAAACGCATTAGGTATCAGTGTGAGCTAGCATATAGTGAACAAACCAACGATCCAAACACTGCACGTGATCAGATAATTGCGTCTTCAACTATGAACTGCTGAGTCAGGACATTGCTTGCGTAAACGCTGTATCTTTGGCAGTGGTGCGAGGTGCTAGATCGTGAGTAGCATAGATAAACTATTTCCCACTAAGAGCAGCCTACGAAGTATTCATTGAGTCATACATATGATTCCCGTCATCTGATATCGATGACTTTAAGATGTATTTTTATTAAAAAAGTGATATTCAGGTGTCCTCATCTAAGCCTTGGCTCTTGTACTCCCCCAACAACAACCCTGCCGCCTATGACGTAGTCACAGTGGCAAGATCTTATTTGTGCTCTGCCCTTAACTCGTAAATTGTAAACTGCCACTTTATTTATAGAAGTCCAGCCCTCAGCTTCCAGTAACTACCAAGGCATCAAAAACACTTTCTCATCCCGATAGCCTAAACTCGGCGGAAATTTGCAGCAGAACTGCAAGGTTGGCGGCCGTTTGTAGAAAATTTCAAACTATCATCACCATGAACCGGCACGTTCATTCTTTTCTTTAACGCCTTCCTCTTTTGCTTGGCGACCGGAAAACGTGCGCTGATAGTCCGGCGAGAAATGCAATAACTTGATAGGCGAACGAACTATTGCAGAGAAGCAAACGATGTTTGCGCACAAACTATATACACGCAGACACGGAAGACACGGACAAACTACACATGCCCTCGTGTAGTCTGCGCGCAAACATCGTTTGCTTCTAAATATGATTCTACTCGTCCACCAGCAAGCTTTATAGAACAGAGAGAGAGAGAAATGTAAATAAAAAAGGGAGAGAGAGAAAAAATTGGCAGATCCCACGTACAGTGGGAATCGATGATATGCGAAGCACGAACGAGAAAGGTTTATATGTCACTTTAAAGTCAGCAGAACGTTACGCGGTGGAGGTAAATGATGCCGTACATGACTTCCGTGTCACGATTATCATGTCTGGAAGTGTATCTTACCTTCGTCATCTATTCACATCACGTGATACCAAATTTAGTATATGTGGAGCTATAGCTAAACGGTTGCGAGCACGCTATGATCGTGGTATGTTGCCCCGCTGCGGTGGTCTAGTGGCTAAGGTACTCGGTTGCTGACTCGTAGGTCGCGGGATCGAATCCAGGCTGCGGCGGCTGCATTTCCGATGGAGGCGGAAATGTTGTAGGCCCGTGTGCTCAGATTTGGGTGCACGTTAAAGAACCCCAGGTGGTCGAAATTTCCGCAGCACTTCACGACGGCGTCTATCATAATCATATGGTGGTTTTGGGAGGTTAAACCCCACATATCAATCAATCAATGTTTGGATGTGTCGTTTACCTTTGTCATATACGCACGTCACGTGATACCAACTTTAGTATATGTGGAGCTAGCGAAAAGGCCGCGAGAGCATGGTATGTTGTCATGTTCTTACATGACACGCGTGTCAGAATTATCATGTTTGCACCAATCATATACTATCGTCATCCATTGACGTCACGTAACACCAAAGTTGGTATATGTGGAGCTAGCAAAACGGCTGCGAGTGCATCATGCCGAGCCCAATATACTCCAATGTAGCGTTGATGCGCGCGCACGCTGGGCAAAGCGATGCTACGCTAGCAAAACGCGGTACTCTATAGTTTGACGCCAGGCACGACCAGCGTTCGTCAGCGCAGCCTGACGGCAACCGGCGCGAAATGCAGCATGTCGCATTTCGCGCCGATCCGTTACCCAGACAACACTGCGTCTCCCTCTTTCCGTGACGGAGGGACGCCGGACGCGCTGAAACGCGCATGCATCAAAGCAATGCAACGCACCGAGCGCCTACGAGTATATGGAAGGACCGGCGCCAGGCATGGCAATGCCGGTGTGGCGCGACGAAATGAACGCCGACGAGCACGCGCACCGCGTCACATCGATATGTATTGGCGCCTTGACTGTCGCATGTAGTCATGTTCTTACATGACACGTATCTCATGATAATCATGTTTGCCCCAGTCACATACCTTCGTCATCCATTGGCATCACGTAATACCAAATTTGGCATATGTGAAGCTAGCGAAATGGCCGCGAGCGCAACATGAGTGTGGCATGTAGTTATATTGTAACATGACACGCATGTCGTTATTATCATGTTTGGATGTGTCACTTACCTTTGTCGTCCACTCGCGTCGTGTAATACCGAGTTTGGTACATGTGAAGCTAGCGAAATTTCCGCCAGCGCATCATGAGCGTGGCATGTAGTCATGTTGTTACATGGCACGCATCTCATGATCATCATGTTTGAACAGGTATCATACCTTCGTCATTTGTTCACATCCCGTAATACAAAAATAAGTGAACCTAGCGAAACGGCCGCCAGCGCATCATGAGCGTGGAATGTAGTCGTGTTGTTACATGACACGCATCTCATGATTATCACGTTTGCACCAGTCCCATATATTCGTCATCCATTCACGCACTGTAATACCAAATTTGGTATACGTCACCCTAGTGAAACGGCCGTGAGCGCATAATTAGGGTGGCATGTAGTCATGTTGTTACATGACTCGCATGTCTTGATTTTTATGTTAGGTGTGTTCGCCATGCAATCACGCCATACCATACCAGTTTTGCAACATGCCACGTGAACGAAACCACCGCAAGAGCTTCAAAACCATGAAATGTAAATCATGACACTCACGACATACGTGTCGTGATTTTCACGGTATGACTAGTCAAATATGTTCTTCATACAGTCATGTTATGCCACACGAAGTTTGGTATCGATACCCTTATCGAAACGGCCAGAAGAGCTAAAAGTCGTAGGCGGCTAGATGGATAGATACGCTCAAAGTCACCGAAGTTCGCTAAGAAATGCTTCGCATTTAAAACATGGTTGATTCCTCCTTCATAGGAATCGACACAACGCAAAAGTGAGACGTGTGCTTACCGAAATAGTAAATGCTTACTGTACATTGATGTAATAGAGCTTGCACAAAGTCTATTGGTGTGGCAGCTATATACCACACCACTTAACGTGCGGTTTAACATCCCAAAACCACTGGAGGAGAGACGCCGTAGTGAGGGCTCCGGATATTTCAACCACCTGGGGTTCTTTAACATGCACCCAAATCTAAGCACACGGGCCTACTATTTTCACATCCATCTAAAACGCAACAGTGGCAGTCAGGATTCAGTCCCGCACCTTCGGATTAGCAGTTGAGCGCCATCACCACTCTATACCAGCGCGGTGGGGTCCGCTTAATGTGGATGCACCCACGCTGGCGCATGTCGGTACATCTCCATGATTCATGGTGAAACATGCCATTGTGGTGACTGTAGTAGTTAAAGGTATAGACTGCAACCAGAAAAGGCGTAGTGAAAGCCAGAACAGCGTCGCTGAATGGACGCAGAACGGGAGCGAAGGTCATCATTTCGCGGAATAGTTGTTGAACACTATGACAAGAGGTTAGAGGACTAGGCTTTGTGGTGTCCAGACTTCCTTTTTTTTTTGTACGTGTTTGCACGCCCTGTCTCTTTTAATATGAATAAAAACTACAGAAAAACGCAACGCTCGTCATGTCACCTTTTTAAATCCGCCGCGATTTTTCTCGTGGCGAGTGCATGCGGAGAACACAGTGTTACCGTCTAGCGAGGCAGGCGGCCTCGCAGAGCTATTTTTGGTAAGGGTGGATGCATTTTTCTACAGAGGTGGATACTATGAGGTAAGCCAACGCTCCCTCTATTTCAAGAGGTGCTGGGTAAGCCGAAACATGCGCTAACATCTTCATCTCGTGGTGTATTAAGGCATTGACGAAATTGCACTTAGAAACGCACTGAATGGGACGGAGCAAGGTTTTGGAACGGACGCTTAGCAAAGACAAGTTGCATAAGCTAATTAGGAAGGCCAAGATCATGATGCATTAATTAACTTTACGTTCCCACAGTGCGACACCACCCCAACGACAAAGATCTCTGCAAAAGGAAAGTTCGAGATACGAAACATGACTTTGTGAAGCCTCCAAACTGTTCTACTGCGGCTCAGTGGTAGGTGCGCCCACAATCTGTAGTCGTGGGCTAAACGATCACAAGATCGACGCCCATTGACAGTTATTTTCCTTCGTCGCCTGATCGTGTACTTGTTTTATGTCATTTCTGTGATGGAAACAAGTTCAAGCTTCTGCACTCCGCTTTTTCTTTTTTGCACTCGACTTTTATGTTTAGACATGCCACTGCAGTTTTTGTGAACCCCAGCATAGAACACTTTCGTGTTAAAAAGGACAGAAAAAAAGGAAGAATGTGAGATAAACAGAAATACCGAACGCGAAAGACCTCCGACAGGGAGAGAGAGAGATCATAAAGTATAAATTGAAGAAATATAAAAACAAAAACAAAAAGAAGGAGAAAAAGACAGTATATAAACCGAGAAAATCAAAATCACCCATGTAGATCGTAGAAAGTATAATTTTCCATGTGGCGTAAAAACTGTCATCATCATGGAACGGCACACTCTCATCACCACTCTTTTTTATCTCCTTGTGCTTCTCCTGCACCAGTTCTGCTGTGACGCAGCCTTGCGCGACTTTGTGCAAGTTGCGCTGATTTTTTCTTCCAGCACTCATCAATAAATATTCAAGGTATAATACCACTGATGCATTTGTACCACGACGCATGTAAATCCTTGTGTGAAATGTAGGGCTACTTAGCCTCATTTCTAATTACATCCGATCGTCTAGCGCCCATACTCGACGCCACCCGCTCTGGACTAATACCGACAGTGCCGTCACCAATGACATCGTTGTCTTAAACCAGTTATATTGAAAGATAAGTTTAAGGCTCAACTTCAATAAGGCCGAGGCATACGTACTCGTAATGATATGATAACCCCTGCACATCGTAACACTGTGTCAGCACACTCTAAGAACATAATTTAAATTCTTGTGAGAATACATTTATTAAATAATTACTCTATATAGCTGCCGACATACATCTCGGTCAATGTCATAAATTAGCAGGTGGCTTTATTTTTGCAAAGATATATTCTATTCCCCTATTCGGCATGCCTGGACCTTCGCGAACAAGTTTCGCTTGCGGTGTCGCGTGGCGGGAACCTGAGCTCAGTAGCTTTCGCATAAAATTACGGCTTACGACATCTGCAGCTGCGAAACAGTCTATTTCTGTGTCATCACCATCGTCGTCGACGAAACGTTTCTTCATTATCTGTTTTAAGCCGAAGAAGCTGCATTGAATTTTCTAGTCGACCAGCTTATTCTATTTCCGCGACGTGACGTTGTCTGTCTCCTGTCTCTTAACTTACCAAAGAGCTAAAGGATCTTGTTCAACATACCTTTTTTTTAGTATGTGGTATTCACGTCTACGCCTACTCGCAGCTGAAACATTTTTTACGGCACGTAGAAGAAAATTATCCATCTGTCCATGAAATGTGAGTTTTCGAGGATGCATAACGACTGTCACACAAAGCAGAGAAGACATTTGCATATTGGAGAGTATTGGGCGATGGGCCCCGATAAAGAAACTTAATGGGCCGACTAGAAGAAAGCTGAACGTTAAAAAATTGGCAGATTTTATGATTATTATGTTTGGACGTGTCATTTACATACGTCGTCTATTCACTTCATGTAATACCAAATTTGGTATATATGAAGCTAGCGAAACGGCTGTGAGCGCGCTTTGAGCGTAGCCTGTAGTCATGTTTTACATGAGGCGCATATTATGATTATCAACTTCGGACGTGTCATTTACCTTCGTCGTCTACTCCCGTCACGAGATACCAAATTTGGTATATGTGAGCTAGCGGAACAGCCACGAGCGCGCTATGAGCGTGGAATGTAGTCATGTTTTACATAACACGCAGATCTTGATTATCATGTTTGCACAAGTCAGGTACCTTCGTCATTCAATGACGTCACTTAACACGAAATTTGGTATATGTGAAGCTAGCAAAACGACCGCACCATGAGCGTACTGTGTCATGTTTTACATGACGCACATTTCATGATTATCATATGTGGACGTGTCATTTACCTTCGTCGTCCGTTCGGGTTACGTAACATCAAATTTGGTATATGTGAAGCTAGCGAAACGGCCGTCAGTGCGTCATGAGCGTGGCATGTAGTCATATTCTTACATGACACGCATCTCATAATTATCATGTTTGCACCATTCAAATACCTCCGTCATCCATTTACGTCCCATAATACCTAGATTGATATATGTGAAGCTAGCGAAGTGACCGTGAGCGCACAATGAGCGTGGCGTGTAGTCATGAATTACAGAACATGCATGACATGATTTCCACATTAGGGTCTGTCATTTATATTCGCCATGCAGTCATCTCATACTATCCCAGTTTTGCAATCTGTCATGCGAACGAAACCACCGCAAGAGCAGCAAGACCGTGAAATGTAAATCATTACTTTCACGACATACATGTCATGATTTTCATGGTATCACTAGTCACTTGGACCTGCCATACAGTCATGTTATGCCATACCTGTTTTGGTATCGATATCATTATCGAAACAACCAGGGGAGCTAAAAGTCGTAAGTGGCTGGACTGGCGCCACACACACACACACACACACACACACAGACAGACACACAGATAGATTATATATCTATCTATCAGATATATATATATATATATATATATATATATATATATATATATATATATATATATATAGACAGATAGATAGATATACAGACAGACAGATAGATAGATATACAGACAGACAGATAGATAGATATACAGACAGACAGATAGATAGATATACAGAACAGACAGATAGATAGATATACAGACAGACAGATAGATAGATATACAGACAGACAGATAGATAGATATACAGACAGACAGACAGACAGACAGACAGACAGACAGACAGACAGACAGACAGACAGACAGACAGACAGACAGATAGACAGATAGATAAGATAGATAGATAGATAGATAGATAGATAGATAGATAGATAGATAGATAGATAGATAGATAGATAGATAGATAGATAGATAGATAGATAGATAGATAGATAGATAGATAGATAGATAGATAGATAGATAGATAGATAGATAGATAGATAGATAGATAGATAGATAGATAGATAGATAGATAGATAGATAGATAGATAGATAGATAGATAGATAGATAGATAGATAGATAGATAGATAGATAGATAGATAGATAGATAGATAAGATAGATAGATAGATAGATAAGCTCATAGTCGCCGAAGTTCGCTAAGAAATGCTTCGCATTTAATATAGTCAAAGTCAAAGTCACGAGCAGCCAAGTACTTCTTTATCACATAAAGGCCTTCGACTGTCACCATCGGCATTGTGCATACCTACCAAACATAATGACATCTCAATTTTTATTTTGTGAAACCACGTACGAAAACAAACCTTCAGAACTTTATCCTCACTTCTTAGGTCTGATCAGAGCTGGGCGGTATCGCGAAACAAGAGTTTCCCGATGGCATCTTATAGATACTTTTGACTATCTGTATTTCGGTGTCAAGATACACTTGAAAAAGTATTAGTATCTGATTGATTTGTGGGGTTTAACGTCCCAAAACCACCATATGATTATGAGAGACGCCGTAGTGGAGGACTCCGGAAATTTTGACCACCTGGGGTTCTTTAACGTGCACCCAAATCTGAGCACACGGGCCTACGACATTTCTGCCTCCATCGGAAATGCAGCCGCCGCAGCCGGGATTTGAACCCGCGACCTGCGGGTCAGCAGCCGAGTACCTTAGCCACTAGACCGCCGCGGCGGGGCAAAAAGTATTAGTATCTAAATGGTGGAATAATTCTGTGATCTCTCGAATGTATTGCGATATAAACAATATATCGTTATATTGTTTGCCAGTATTGAGCAGCGCCGGACGCCACTGACGGTAAAATTGAGGAGGCAGTGCTGATGAACGTAGATATGTCTCAATGCCGGTGGCGAACCGCAATGTTTCTTGGGTGGCACTTCGGTATTTACTAGTAACTTGTGCTCGCCAACAATGGTAGACGCATTTTGCTATTTCACGAGTCTTGTCTTGACGCCTTACCAGCGCTGTCTAGAAGACAGTCTTTTTGAGAAGCTGATGCTACTTAAGTATTATTAACGCAAAAATCTAAGCAAACAAAGGTATACTTTTCCTGAATTAGTGATTGAAGTGATACATTTTTTTGCATTTTTATTCCACTGCAACATTATTCACATTATTACGTTGAACTGCATTTGCGAAACGTGAGTATTTACATAAGTAATAATTTTAAGCATTTGCGTTCTTGTACCAGCTTTCCTGTATTTTTATTCCAGCATACTTTTTTTTTCCTTTCGCAAAAGTATTTTTGCAATATCCCATTACGTCGTTGACAAATGTATCTCAGTATCTGTATTTAAGGCTTCCAGCTGGCATATTTCGATATCTATATTCCAATGTTTTTCTCGGTATCCCTGACCAGTTCTGACTCTTAAGGAGAGAAGCATTTTACCAAAGGATGCGCGATCTCAAGCATACTTGAGATCGCGCAGGTTATCACACGTTATCATCACTACTCTACAGCTAGAGAGAGAGAAATAAATAAAAGGAAGAGACAGGGAGGTTAACCTAGAAGAACTGGTTTGCTACCCTGTACGGGGGTGGGGAAAAGAGAGATATATAAAATAAATTAGAAAAAAATGCACATGCGCACACATTCACGGAGTTCCGATCACAATCGTTTGAGAGGCCGGTTGAACGCAAGAAGTGCAGGAGCGCTTTCACAGCCTTCTTCTGCGACATAAAGTCCTGTCGGTAGCGCAAGATTCTTTCTTCTGAAAGCGTCTGGTTGTCCGGTTCATCTAGTGCATTGCGGTGACTGTCTCTGCGAGCAGTATTGTGGGCATTCACACAGAATGTGCCAAGTTATTTCGTCACTGCCGCAATGGTCGTATGCAGCAGTGTCAGCCATTCCTATGCGGAACGCGTACGCATTGATAAATGCGACGCCCAACCATAATCTGCACAGCATAGTAGCATCTCGTCGGCGTAATTCCAGAGGAATTTGAAGACTGAGAGTTGGGTCTAAGGTACATAACCGTACATGGATGAAATGTGACTCGTTCCATTACTTTACAGCTAAAGACCCCTGTGTCTATCATGTCTGTTCACTAAGTAATCATGCATAGAGCGATCAATGACTCGCACACGTGCAGCACATCACATTTGATTAGCACAGCAGACTGCTTTAGACTGCCACAATGCAAAGAGATATTCAGCATAATATGTTGCAAAAGTGTAAAAATATTGTCGTTGCCCTTGCATCTCAAATATTTACTTTCATTCTTATGTTCTCTTCCAGCTTTCATTGCGGCCTGGTCACTTACATTACAAGTAAACAATGTTGTTAAGAAATATTGTTCTTGCAAAATATATAGAATGCCATCTTGTGAATAATAAAAAAATTATCCCAGCAGAAGGAGAAATGTATACCTGAGATAGTGTGCTCTAGTCGAAATTCCACAGAAAAATGCATAAAAAAGTAGAGGCGCGAAATAAAGCAAGATACAAAATTGAAGCGCATGTACGATTACCTTGCAGTATATATATGAATGAAAGGAAGAATGGTTACAGGAAAAGCGCTCGTGCAGCCTGAAATGAATTTCGCCACACAGTCTTACAACCCTTTCACTTTGATGTTTTCGTAATTGATTTCTTGGTTAATTTCATTCATTTGCTAATTCTAGCCAATTTCGAAACTTTGCAGACGGTTTTTAATGGCATTTAATTGACAACCGAACATGAATATGCAGAATATGCATAAAAGTTATGAGAAAAGGAGAAAATAAGGATAGAGGGAAACATTTCTACATTGACACGCTGAATCTACATCTACATCTACACCGACTGACAAATCATTTGCTAATTAGTCCGGTCAACAATGTCGCACGAGCACGCTTTGCAATCACAGCTGCAACACACAATTAATATGAACGCTGTTCATTTCTTGCAGGTTTCCACTTACATTGACGCAACAAGTACTCACCAACGTGTAGATTCCACATGCCACGCTGCCACTGCGCAGCGTTTTCCAGCAGCAGCACGACTTTAGGATTGCCATTGCCACACGCACTGTCAGTCAAACAAGATGATGAATACAAGTGGAACCGTCGAGCCGAACACAAATATCTTTCGATGACATGCCACTATGCTCAAAGGCCAGGCTACGCTCAATTACCAGGTGCGCATAGTTTTTCTCCTTTAAAATGAGCGTCCGTCACGAGAGAGAAGCGCGCGATGGTCGAGCGAGGCGGAACAGCGGCCGGCATGGGCGGATAGAGTCAACTCCACTGAGCTCAAAACTCCTAGTGCCTCTAGACGCCACCGGTGCCCCCGAAAAAAAAAAAGAGGAGTAAAGGGATGCTCCCTCTGTCCCTTTCCCCTCATTTGCGCATGCGCAGTTCATCTTGATCTAGTGGTGGCGCTACGAACTAGAGTGAGCGAAAAAAAAAATGCTGCCTGTGAGGAACAAGGGAAGCATGTTCGCCTCGCTCCCGCTACTCTTTCCCGATCTCACTGGTTTTTCCTCGTTTGCCGTCGTCCCACACCTGCGAAGTTTGCCTTGCAGTGACCTTATAAAGCGTTTTTCAAAGCTCAAGCTACACATCTCTGATTTTTTTGGGTATACGTTCAGAAATCTGTGGCTGCAGGTACATTTTACTGCTGAGGGCAAGGTAGCGCATTCGACTCTCCCATTTTACGATGGCGCGAGAGTGCAAAAACACTTGCTGATCGAGCTTTCGTGCAGGGTAACGAACTGCGACAGGTCGTAATGAGTCCGAAACCAGAGACACTGCAGTTTCAATTCGATGAAAAAATAATGATAATAAATATTAGAAATTATTATTATTATTATTATTATTATTATTATTATTATTATTATTATTATTATTATTATTATTATTATTATTATATTATTATTATTATTATTATTATTATTATTATTATTATTATTATTCCTAGAGTTTCACGTCTCAAAACCATGATATGATAACGATTGGGACTCCATACAGGAGGGCTCCCGATAGTTAGACTACCTGGCGTTAGACTGCCGCCACGGCTGCGATCGAACGTGTGACCTTCGGGTCACTGTATAACCATTGATTCGCGAAAAAGGCTTATTACAGAATACGACTACGGAATGCCAGTGCTGACGTGTCACTGGACGCATACCATCGCCACTTGCGCTGTTCAACATATATAGATCACACCCGTTAAAAAACACTTTGAAACAATGAAATTGGCAAAAGGTTGAGAGCATGAGTGCAGCGGCTATCTTTTTCATCCTCGCAACACTCTCATCGTTCAAGGGAATCTTGTCCTTGTCATAGTCATCATATAACAGTAATCGAAGATTACGCCTAACCTTCAGTAACTCCACTTTCTAGATCATACACGGGAAGCATGCTGGAAAGGTCTGGCACGCTGAAGTGGAGCGTCTTCTATAGGCTGCCCCGAAATTACATCGCAGGAAGATCGAAAACGACAAGCCACTCAGCCGAGCACCGGCGACAGATATAAAGCACACATCAGCAGGAGCTCTTCACCATCGTCGTCTGCTTTCTAGGAGAAGTGAAAGCAGTCCCAAACCATGTTACGTAAATAAAGAAAAGACAAAGATCTAGTAGGCGGCTGTCTAACGACGAGTCTTGTTCGCTGACACGCCCAGAAACACAATCAGCTCCAAAGTTCTACACACTAGCAAATTACGCCCACGTGCTTCGGCACAATGTACATACAGGTCGGAGATTGAAGGTAAGCATCCTAGCCAATATCGTGATACTAAAAGCACTGAGGTAGACTCTGACATTAGTTATTCTGTTGTTAAAATTTAGCTCACCCCACTCACATTTCCTCAGTCCGTGCTTCAATTTTTTAGAAAGACGGTTGAGCTCGAGTGTAGTGTTGGTCAACGTTCATGGTGGTACGTGATCGACAGACTGATGTGCCCTTTCGTGTTTTCATCTTTTTCAAACCAAAATGAGAAACTGGTGAGTTCCGCGTACCTTGTGGTCGCCATTGAGGCGTCGTTTGTAAATACCTACACAGGAAATGCTGGAAACGGTGAATTTGGGACGTGGTTTACTGTTAGTCTCATTTTGGTCTGAGGGGCGGCGATAGGATGACTGACAAGATACGTTATTAAAAACACTTACTCTTTCATTACTTCAGTCTTGCTATAGAAAGAAATATCGTTTCGTTTTTCCTTTCATAAACAATTATCCTGCATTGCCCTAGAGTGCTCCGTTGAGGAAGCACTGTGGTTGTAAAAACCAATTTTCGCAACGCATTTGCTCATCAGACTTGTTCAACCGTGCGACTAGAACCAGTTGCGCGACCATTAGTGTCTTCGACCGTTGTCAAGGCAACCGATGTGCACAACTGCGTACATAAAAATTGGACCATCTCCAGCTAAAAGGAACCACGTGTAGATACGAAGCAGCACACGCTAACGTTTACACTTGCGGCGACGTTGACGCTGGCGCTGATCAAGCGAAAGCTAAGTAAAGACGCCCTTGACTGAATTTCAAACGCGCGATCCAGTGCCTACATATACGGGGTGACGAGTGAATGCTTGTGTAGAGAGAACAGTCTTTTTTGTACTAGCAGACGTCCTTGCGAAACGAGGGAGGGTAGGGGAGGGGAGGGACAGTTTTGCGGGGTCACGCGCGGCGAGCGGCGACAGGCTAGGAAGATAAAGAGCACGTGCGCACTGCGAGGGAAGGCGGGATCTACTTGGAATCGCCCCAACACCTGCGGCCAGTGAAGCACGGTGCGGACGAAGGGACAGTGTTACATAGGCTATTCAAAGGGCTACTTTGCATCTAATAAAGCGTCGCCACACTGAATTCACGTTACCATTGGCCCGCAAATGGTACTTCCACAAAATTTTGCAGGCGAGATAGCATGTAGGGTCGATTCCTGTGAACAAGCGTATATCATCTGCAAAATATCAACTGCAACGCTAGCTTCGAAGGTATTTTACATGAATTCAAAATTTTGCGAGCGCGATCAAGCCGCACGGTACTGACATCCTCAAAAGCAATCCCGCAGTGACCCCACTACTTCCCTCACGTCACCACACTGCAGTCAATACAAGTTGACGTCATAGCCACACTTTTGCCGCGTTTGCACCATCAGAATACTACTCGACGGCTGCTCGCGAGTCCTTGGTCGCGGCACATGCTTGGAAAGTTTTGCGTTTGCTACACTGCTTTCTCGTTTCCATAGTCGAAAGGACTTCTTGATGCGTTCAACGAGGCCAAAATCCTGATTAGACAGCGACCACAGAGAGAGGACACGACAAGCGAACATCCTGTCCTTTTTCTGTGGTACATCTCTTATTAGCGCTATGGCCTCGTTGAACGTAGCCAACTAACTAGCCCAAAAGTACGTTTTTTTTTTATTCAAACCACGCGGAAGTGCGTCACACTTCTGCGCTATCGTGGCCGAGCGCTGCACACGCAAAGTGGTGATAGTTGCACGCGGCGGCTTGCTCTAGACCTCTCTCAAACCTAAATTGAAACCGGTCTGTAATAAACAGCCTGATTTAATTATCCATTGCACTCTGGAACAAGTGATGTGCCATGTTATGACTAACTGGACTCCAGTATCAAAGGAAAAAAAAAACGCGAGGGCGAAATTTTCGCGCCGGCACCTCTTTTCTGAGCAACTGATTGATTCACACGTTTGCGATTGCGGTAGCGTGACTGAAAAATCAGAGCAGTGAGCGACTGGGCCAATGCAGTAAATACCTGACCACACGTATGCGCTGCAGCGCGTCAACGCGTGGCTTGTTGACTCGGCCGCGTGCCTCCTTCCTGTGGAGCGGGAGGGCGCGCCGCTTGGCGCATGGCTTCCGAGATTGCAGGTTCATGGCGCCGCGCGCCCACAATCTCGGAGGCCATGATTCGGGTAGCCATTCGCCCTATCGCTTCATAGGGAGAGGGGGTAGCGCCGGCTACGCGTGCGTGTGGTCAGATCTCAACCTGTTAACCTAATTGATATGTGGAGTTTATCATCCCAAAACCACCAAGCCTGCTAACCTGGTCGCGCGACTGATGGTAGTCGTGGTAAAATGTTAAATACAGCGCAAAATGGAAAATGCGAAGGAATAAATAGCAGACAGGATGGGCGCTGTAGGGGTGGCGACCAACTAGCCCAATGAACGCACTTCTGCGATCACTTCTGTGATGCTATAGTCGCATCTGTGAATGAGCAAACCATGGCGGCGGGACTATTCACGGTGCGCGAATGCACGCGCGCGTAACAGCTCGGATGAACTGCGCCCTCTTTTTACTTCCAGTCTATTCTCCGAGAACAAATCGTGATACTTCTTTGCCAAAACTACTTCCAATAAAGAAATTCAGCTTGTACATTTACAAAAGGATAACGATGCGAATTTCAGTGGAGTGATAACTCCAGGTAATATTCCGCGGGAAACCGAAACAGAAGAGTCAATGCATGAAGGCAATCATCGAGCTTTTTAGTAACGTCGAATGTGATATCATTGTTTAGATCACGCTGCGGGGTGATTATGAGCAGCGCAGTTAAGAAGCAACATGTCCAGCAAGTGGCGCAGCAACGAAACACTGAAGATAGCAGCACTTGATAGCGACGCTCGCTTAAACATCACATTGGATTTCATCGAAAAGCGCCTGCTCTAACTTGGACTCATCAACTTCCTTGAAGTGCGTGGCACTTCAAAGGGCAAGCTTGTCGCCAATTCATAGATAACAAGGGACATGGTAACGCTCGCAATCAAGCGCTCAATACAGCCCTAAAATATGGCTAGTAATGCTCTAAAGCACGTCAATATAAACCATCAAGGTCCGAAATAATATACTTCCTCCAATAACAATAAAAATTATAACAGTAACTTAAAATTGCTACATATCCTTCACACACACATGTGGTTGACTCCTCCGCGACGTATAAGTGATGGCACCCCCGCATCACAAAGCACGCAATTTGTCCTCGCACCTGCCCTTTTCCGGAGCTACATCTGAAAGGAAAGCAACTTGATGGAACTCGCTGCTGACTACACGTATCTCAACTGACACAACCAACAAGAAGTGAATCAAAAAATCAGTGCACATGTCGCACACCGAGATTGCGAATCTCCCTAACAAGATTCTACTCCTGGTGGGGGATTAGCCTACCTCAAGCAGTGACCTCATCGACGCTTTTGTAAACGGAGCCACGGGAACTCTACAAACGGGAATGCTACGCACTTCCACGGGTTTCCCAGTGGTCAGACCGAATATCTTTGCTTTTTCAAATCTGTTTACGCTTGAAAAAGAAAAGTTGATTTCTCGACAGGTCTTTTTAGATCATATGCGCAGAAATGTTTACGTCACTTTTGTGATTATAGATTCAGTTGAAAGCCAGCGTTTGTCTCTTTTCATGTGTCTCTCGTCGTCGATGTTTCGTTCGTGCTGAAGAATTGTTTTGCCACGAACAAACCAACTTATTCTAAGATTCTCTTTGTATTAACGCTCCAGCAAACTGGTAGAAAAACTAAGGTGGTGGCATGAGAGTGAAGAGTTACATTTCAAGGTAAAAGCAATACATGCCTCATCAAACTAGACAGATTATCGTTGGCCTCAACACGAACGATGCCAAATAGTCGCGTGATCAGAGATCATGACTTGACCACGTCATCACACGAAGTCATCGCATTGACTACAGTGTGACAGGTGAGACGGAGGAAGTATGCGACGCCTTTTATCCTCAGCGTGAAACCGTGTCGCGCAAAAGAAGCATGCGTCCGCAAGGCACTTCCAGGAATCGCACGCAGAAAGCGCTCATCGTCGGGTTACGAAGGCGAACGGGAGGCGTTCCAGCGGAGAATACGGTACGCCAGGCTATCGGCGATATAGCCCGTTGTCTAAGAAATGCAGGCGGACTGAGCGGCTGTGAAACGACAGAGTGGGGCGCCACCCCGTCTCCACATCGGTGCATGCCGACATCAGGCGCGAGTTTACCGAGTGCACTTTCTGACACAGTATGCGACAGACTCTGGTTGAAGGATGGTTTGTCTCGCATCAGTGGCATTCGCAACGAGGCAAAACGTGTGCTAGCAGTCGGAGGAAGCGTTCCACAGTGCGGACGACCACACAGAGTTCGAATTGTGAGGGACGTGCCTGTGGGGGGCAATGTATCACAGTTTAGCATGATGAACGGCTTATGCATGACGAACTCGCCGAAACAGCATCACTTGCCAAGAGTGAATCTCGTCGAACAATGACTACTCTCACCCCGAATTCCCTTCATGTACATTTGCCGCCTAACTAAGCTAGGACAATACGGTGTCAAGGGCAGTGCGTCAACGTACCCGTGGACGTTCAAGAGATTTGCAATGACTTGCCACGTAACCTGTCAAACCACGTGGATGTGTACGTCAACATCACGTAGTTTCGCACTTCTAGTAGAATTTCGTGGCCGGAATTTTTATCAAGGCCCTCAAGATACCCCTGTAGTTCTTCAAGACCAAGAAAAATCAGAAATATTCTATTAAAATGCCTTTAATAAATTGTTTCAAAATATACGTATCCATTTACGTCTCATTTCTAAGGACCTTCACTCAACGGTTACATTCGTATACAAGGAACAACTGGTTTTTCTTCTAAGTTGCTATAAAGATCCCACCTAAGCAAGAAGGCACGACTATGCGCCCGATCTCTCCACTGACGTTCACGAAGGGGATAGTAAGCAGGTGGGGAGAGCATCTGCGGCACGCGAACCACGTCAGCCTAAGTAACGGACCTATCACTGGGTGGACGACAGCAGAAAACTCCTATACTGCCATCAGCGCGAAACGCTCATTTCGCGCGTCGCGTCGCGTCGTGGCGCAGAGAGCGCAATGTGCTGTCGCGTCTGCGCTGGCCGGTAAAGCACACCTGTTTTGCTCGGCATGCTTGCGCGGCGCTGGGAGGTTCGCCCGGCGGCGACGGCGGAGTGGTTGGCCTAAGGAGCTTCGCTCCAAAAAAAAAAAAATGATGGTTCACAGGTACTCAAAAATTTACCAACCCAGACAAAGTGAGCGCCCCTTTCAGGTCCTTTTTTAAATTGGTTGCTTGACGTTTTTGTTGGTTCTTTGCTTCAAGCTTCCTTTTCTTTCTGCTGAACAAAGACGGATAAAGGACAGACTCATAGTTTTCTGTTTTACGATGGCATATCGTATTATAAAGGTAATAAACATCTCTACATGAAAATACTACGCAAACAATGTTTGATTTTTTGTTTGCGTTGTAATTTCCCTCGGCTTTGCGTTTAAGCAGCAACTTCACTCCTGACCAGTCTGAAGGCAAGTTGACGCATGGGCGAAGGGCCCATGCCTGATAAGAACAAAGCGTTTTATTCAATGATCAAATACCGTGTTCACGATACTCTAGATATATCAAAACAAAAAATGTACAAAAGGCGTAAAACTAAGGCCAAATTGGGTACCGCTAAAATTTGTGAAGGATAAAAGAATAAA
Source organism: Rhipicephalus annulatus (assembly GCA_013436015.1). NCBI lineage: Eukaryota > Metazoa > Arthropoda > Arachnida > Ixodida > Ixodidae > Rhipicephalus > Rhipicephalus annulatus. The sequence continues at coordinate 21,512 of WOVY01003530.1, read as the reverse complement.
GGTATTATATTTGACGTACGTAGAGATTATTGCACCCGCAATAGACATAAGGATTTCTGATAGCGGGAACAGTTTAATGGACAAAAACAATGTAGACGCAGACGTTCAAAATGGAGATCATGCTGCAGCCCGAAATAACACATGGGAGAAAAAATTACGGCTGACGTCATTTAATAAAATAACTGACACGTGTTGGCTGCGTTATCGCGAGTTTAGTAAATGCTCACATAAAAAAACATGTACACGAATTATTAAAGGCCTTGCTCAGCGGGTTTCTTGTATTGTGGTCTTGCAAAGAGAAGTTACATTAATGCTCAAGATAGATCCTTCAGCTATTCACGGTCATCTTACACCAAGCGAACTTACCCCGTCAGTCTGTGCTAGCGAGCAGAGTGAGTGATTGACGAATTGTAAATTCAGACTTTGCAATTACAGCGCAAAATTTCAATTACCAAATTTAGAACAGGCGCAGTTTTACGTAACCAATGACGTAGCGCGTAAAATAGGTGATATACAGGACAAGGAACGGGACAAATGGAAGCGCTTAGTTCCAAAAGACTTTATTTCGAAGAGCGTACGTATCTGATCACGAAATGCGAAAGAGCAGACAAAGCAGATTATAAATCCACGGTTGCCATGCACGAAAATCTTGCAATCTGAGGAAGAAATAATTCTTTTCCACAAAGACCAAGGGAGGGCGTGCTGACGAAAGCTCAGTTATAATCTACAAATGATCTCGGCCTCGATTAGTCATGGCTTTCCAACACACTCAACTTCATACTCTCGTCCATTTTATAAGTTCTCCCGCAGTAGCCACTGATCAGCTTTCATAAGCAACCGATGTGAGGAAATCCAACGGGGACGCAAGGGCTACGGTCCATTCCATGCCCTCTAATTTGCGTCAGTTGCACTCCTGGCGACAGTTTCGCAGCCCATGAAGCAAGGTAGACCTCGAACTCTTAGCAGAAATAGTGCACCGATAGGCACCACTATCAGCAGCACAGATATGTGCGTGCGCCTTTCAGTCCCAGACCAACGAATATGTGACGACCTCCACGAGCCCGCGCAATGTCCTGCACATGCAGCGTCCACGAAGCCCCCAGAGGCACTCGACCATTTTGTTCTATGAAAGCGGCTTATCTTATCAGCGGTTTTCTCGATAACGAACGTGCTCGCAGGCATGCGAATATCTACACGAAGCGAGAAGTGCGTAGCGCGCGGAAGGAGGTTACTCCTGATGTGCCGGGCCTTATCACTGCAGCCGCCGCGTCCAAGCTGCCGGAGACGCGCCTGAATGGCTCTTCGAGACTGCTAGGTGTGCCTCGGCTGTGGTCTTGCAGTCTAGGAAGTGTGACATGGAGCGCCAACACTGACATCGACTTATGTGGTAGTGACTTGGCGTGTAGTGAAGGAGTCTTTCACCAGTCGACTTTACGCGGACGTTCACGTTATACAGGTGGGCACTACGTACGCCACCCCTTTCCTGTCGGGTCTGCGCCAATAGCCACCGGAACAAGCATCGGCTACGGGGACCTGCGTTTGTCCCGCATTCGATAACCTCCAAACTTCGGCTCTCATTGCCACTTGGTTGGTGGGGGCGTTCTTGAAGAGGTCGGCGCTGAAGACAGTGTTGCGTGCGGCCGCAGTGTTGTGTATGCAAGCTAGTCAGTGTTCATAGATATAGTCTTATCACTGTGGACTCAATTAGGCTGTTCGGTTACAAGACTCCTCAATAATTGACGAGTTTGACATGGATAACTTGACAAGGATTGAAGAGGACAGGCGCAAGGGTAACAGCCCCTACAAAACAGCCACCACCATTGCTGCTGTGGTGGCAATTGTAAGTACACTTTTTCGTACGCTGAACTTTGTTGCGCAGTTGCTGCGCGTACCATAATTCTTGGCTCAACGTTTAGTTAGGCATCAATCGTTTGGCATTGTTAGTTGCACTGCTGTGCAGAAAGATTAAAACTAATAATTGGAAAGTTTTCACGTCCCCAACCCACAATATGGTTCTGACGAACGTCGTAATGGAAGGCTCCGAAAATTTCAACCACCTGGGGTTCCGATTAACATGCACCTAAATCTATATGCAACCGAAGCTGAACCATTTTCGTTTTAATGGAAAATGTGCTCATCGGGGCCGAGATTAGATCCTGCGACCTATGAGACAGCAAAACAGCCATTCGGGCTCTTTGTAACGGTTTTTTGTGAACGCAAAAGTGGGGCGCCTTACGTAACAGGGACTGGAGAACAGAACGACAACACGGGAGTGCACTCGCAACTGAAAGTTTAGTGAAGAGACAACACATATATACAGCTTACAAAAATTATCACATGGTACAATTTTACTTACCTAAAAAAAGCATAACGACTTATTCAACTATTACTGTTCCACACACAAAAAAAATAATTAAAGCGCACGCGTCTATACGTAAAAAAGTTGAATAATGAAAAATAAAAAAATCGCAGGAATGGGAGAGAGTCCCTCCCATTCTCTCTCTTTGTCATTTGTGCAACCACTGTTATTAGTTCCAATGTTATTACTTGCTTTGTATTTTTATTAGTTATTAGTTATTAGTTGCTTTGTAGTTGCTTTGCTTTGTAGTTGCTTTGTATTGTGGCAGAGGTATCACCCACTAGCATTCTTTTCCATGCACCCCCCTTACTCTATGCTCCGTGATAGAGCCTGTAACGTATTTTTAAACAAATAAATAAATAAATAAATAGAGTGGGAGCGCGCGGATGAAGAGAACCAAAAGATTAGTGCAGCGTTGAGCGCCTTAACCAGGACATCGTGGTGGGTTGCTGTGAAGGAAATAACTTTCAGATTTCATACCTGTATTTTTTGTTATGCCGTAACATGAAACAGCACACTCTACAGGGCGGAGTGGGGTTGCATGCTCTACTCCTCCCCCAATAATTATTTCTTATTGATGCTTCCTGAAAATTTTGCACTAGTGGCAAAGTTGCTAAGTTCTAATTATATAGCAGTGAAGTTAAAAATATACTCTTGACAGCTTGCTCTTCACCGTTATACTCTTTTTTAATTATAATTAAATAGGTGACGCCGGCACCAGGAAATCACAGACGTGAAATAAATAATAATAATAATAATAATTTAGTGTGCCAAGGAACAACCACCACGTCTTTGTGCAGACGCACGCCAAATAAACACTAAAAATACACAATACAGACTACAGAAAAAAAACCTATAATAAAGTGAAAACGCAGACAAAAACAAACCTGCGCAAAATAGGAAGAATAAGCGACAAGACGACAGGCATGAAATGGCAGCGAAATATAGAAGGGAATATACTCAGTGAAAGGCAGAAGACGGAAGAATCTGTACCGTGTGAAAATTTATGTTAAGTGCAAAGCTGAGATAAAAGCAATGACAGTGGATTGGAAAAAATAATCTGAATTGGGAAAATTAACATTATATAGACTTTGCATATTGTGAGTGGTAGAGTGTTTAAAGATGCCCAGCCACGGTGAACTAGTAGTTAAGGTAGTCAGCTAATGACCTGCAGGTCGCCGGATCGTATCCCAGCTGTGGTGGCTGCATTTTTGATAGAGGCAAAAATGCTGTAGGCCCGTGTGCTCAGATCTGGGTGCACGTTGAAGAACCCCAGGTGGTCGAAATTTCCGGAGCCCTTCGCTACGGTTTTGGGACGTTAAACCCCACATATCAATAAATCAGCCAGAGTGTTAAGGGAAGTTCGCAGGTACGTGAAATGGTTGATTTTCACTCAGTAGCTTGCACGAAATCTGAAAATTTATGCAACTAAGAAATGAAGAGAAGAATATCATTTCGCGAACTAGTTTAGAAAAAAATAAGAGGTCCTCGCGATTTTTCAGGCAGTATAGTGATGACAAAGTCAATAATCTGACATTGTTAGAACGAGATCTAGAGTCAATTTCTGCAAACCGATTGTTTTAAATGCTTATGAACTATTTCTGGAATCGCTCAATGGCGTCACTGCCATATATAGCAATGCCATTTTAGATAACAGATGCATACTCAAGTTGAGGAGGACATATTGCGGTGTACAATTTCTGGAAGGCTGTAGGAGAACTGAATCCTCGAGAAATTCTGCAAGCACAGCCGAGATAACGAAGGCCTCGCATGGCAGTACGTTTATTGGAAGCAGAAAACTTGAGCATGCTATCGAAAAGAACACCAAAATCACTGAACTCACAAACCTTACATAACGAAACGGTATTGACAAAGTGTATAAATGACACAATGAATGTTTCGCGAGATATACTCATGAACTTGGTGTTTGATGTATTCAAGGAAAGATTATTGCTGTGACACCCTTCAGAGAAAGAACACAAGTCTAGCTTCTGCAAGCGATGGTCGCTAACTGAATGAATTTTCTTAAATGTCTTGATCTCATCAGCATACAAAAAAAAACAAGAACGAATTGCAAACAAACCGTAGTTAACGTAAACTAAAAATAAGTGTGAGCCTATATCGACCCTTGAGAGAAACCCCTTGTAACTTTATACATGGAAGACGCTTAGCCATTTACGGCAACATAGCATGATCTATTAAGCAGGTAGCTGTGCAAGAGATTCACAACAGAGGAGTCAACATCAAAGTTTGCAAGTTTAACCCAAAACACTGAGTGGCTCACTACGTCAGAAATCTTCCTCAGGTGACAGTAGACTACATCAACCGGTCCGCTCTGAGAAATATGTGGGGCGACTTGCTTCATGAAACTGGCAACATTTGGGACATTTCAGCGGCCATGGATAAAAACTGTTTTCATTAGGAATCAATGAATTCTCCACGCTAACATACAATATACTGTGAATAGTTAGCTAAAAAAAATCTTCGATGTACACACAGCAGAGAAATCATGCGATAGTTTGAAAGATCAGTTTTGCAGCCCGACTTTAATGCTGGAAAAACACGTGCAGTTTTCGATATGCTGGAAAATGTGAACACATTCATACAGTTAATAAAGAAACACTAAAATAAACTATTACGTCGACGTTGACTGTTGTGCCCCACCATGATGGTCTAGTGGCTAAGGTACTTGGTTGCTGACCCGCAGGTCGCGGGATCGAACCCCGGCTGCGGTGGCTGCATTTCCGATGGAGGCGGAAATGTTGTAGGCCCGTGTGCTTAGATTTGGGTGCACGTTAAAGAACCCTAGGTGGCCGAAATTTCCGGGGCCCTCCACTACGACATCTCTCATAATCATGTGGTGGTTTTGGGACGTTAAACCCCACAATATCATCAACGTTGACTGTTGAAATAACGGTCCAGAAACCTCATAGTGTTACTTTTGTGCCAAGGAAAGGCTTATTTTGAAATAAAATCAGGTTTCAATGGTCCGCTTCGGGTTGGCGCGCTTCAAATTAACGAACCTCAACGAAACATTCGACGACACCGTTGCCGTGCACAACGTTGCCCGGTCTTGATAAATGACTTCATGATGACTGCATGAAAAAATGACTTCTTAATTTCACTCGCAACAATAATAATGAAATCGCAACCTATTACACTAACTATAATTTTCTAGGTTTTATTATAGTTATAGGTTTCTGTAGATCTGTTGCCGATTTATCTGGCACTCTGTCGTATAGACTACAAGTGTTTGAACAATTCACAGCACCCTTAGATCCTAAAAAGGGTTTAGGTAAAACATTAACCCTCAAGCAAAATAAGAGGGTTTTGTAGAAGAAAAATACACTTGCGCTCCAATTTTGGGTATTTCTGGTAAGACGAAATGGTGCTTTGGTTTCTTAAAATCATTTCAAGTGTGCAAAGTGGTTTAGCGTGCAGTTATACTTCCTGCTACTAAATCCGGATTTATTATCAAATGATGATCCTCAATGAAGCATCCACAGCTGGACACCTCACTGTGCTTGCAAGCCCTCTTTTTTTAGAATGAATACGTACCAACTAGATCACCTCTTGGTTATTCTATGCTTCTTTTCAGGCACGTGAAAAAAAATACAATTTTTTTATCTCACTAACCAAACAAAGAAGACTATCATTCATGGTTCAAAGTGACTGCTGTTCACAGCTAAGGCATCGTAAAATTCAGTTGTGAAGTGCGAGCTGATCTTGGGTAATATTTAGCGCAATGAAACAGAAGGACGAGAAATAACTACGTACACTGAGTTCATCGAAGACTGCGTAGTGAAATAAATATGCATTTGTTGTGAAGAGCAGTTCTATTTAACCACAAATAATAGTCTTCCTTGTTTATTTGACTTCCTTGTTTATTTAGCGAGTTAAGTTAAAATGTATATAGAGATATTTAATTTTTTGTTTAAAAAAACCTTGAAACCTTCCTATGAGGCATTGTGTTAAGGGGCAGTAAAAAAGAGAACTTCAGTAGCACTTTCAAAATACAACATGCGTGAACAGCATTCATGTACCAAGTTACATAAGGAGCAGCACAGCACAGATTAGTTAAATAGTTATTTCAGCGCTGGTAACAAGATAAATTAACCACACTAGCGAAGGTGAAACATATATAATAAGGATATATTAACTCAACATGAAGACTGTATATGCATGCGGTAAAAAACAACACTGATGCTAGATATTTGTTTTGTGCGCGCTTCGAGAAAAAGAGCGCCCGCGAAAACGGGTGATTTAAAGAGCTCTCGGTGCTGAGACATTAAAGAAACATATTTTCAGTTCTTGCAAACGAAGCAGCGTCACAAAGATTAGTCAGCAAGCACGAGTCGATTTTCGACGAGAACATCTTATTCTCTGGCCGTAAAATCTCGATGTACAATATGGCGATGTTTTACATAGCATGTTCGAGGATCAGAATGCGATGGACTTGCTGAAAGTACACATTCAACTGCTTATTTTATCGCTTTTTTAGCACTTCATAAAAATTTCTATCCCTGTGTCAGTTTTTCCGTCTTTGAATTCACGTTGCGCAGCTTCAAACGCTGTCGCCACTTCTAAGCCTTTGCAATTTCACGCGAAGTTGAGCACCGGCGAGATGGTTCGCAAAAAGTGGGCAAGAAAATAAGCTCGAAAAAATAGTTCAAATAAGTTAACTCAACTGGAAAAGTCATAAGAGGGTATATTACTAGGCATGTAAAAGTCTTACAAATGCCAGAACGCATGAACACTAGAGCATGTTGAATCGTTCAATGAAGTTTATAACTTCTACAACTCAAGCTTCCCTCTTATGACAATCGCTTTTCAAAATCTAGTTCGCAACTAATGGCTAGCTTTCCCACACTATTCATCATACGATTCTCGCCGAAAACTTATCTTGGATATGTAAAGCTGCAGATGCGGATCTTCCGCAGATTCGTGGTGCTCGACAAGCATGGCCGCTTACGGCTGATTCTGTATTTGCTCTATCACATCGTGAACGCCTTTAGAACAACACATACACGACAAGTGTGAATGGGAGAAACATTTTGATGGTTTGGTGTACGTTTTAGTGTCATATTACGACGCTATATTTTTTAGTAAAAATAGACACCACGGCCGCGAACTTACCCACTGCATCTTGTGGTCCCTTTAGAAAATGGGCAGGCTGAAAACATGGTGTTTTATAAGACATGGAAAGATAACAAACGAACTCATGCAAAGTGAACAATTTTGCCTATGACTTCCTACAAGCGTCTAAATCTCATAAATAAAGCAGTGTTGTTTTCAGCAAGGCGAATGAGAAAATCATCAATTAACATAAGTACTATTTTGTGGCGTAGTAGCAGGAATACGCTTCGGTTCTGTAGCTTCACAGTGCTGTCAAAATGAAGTTGTTGTTTTCATCCATTAAATACGCGCAGCACAGTATTTCGTACGAAAAATTGCTCAAGTGTAATTTAAAAATAATGAAACCTAATGAACACGGTGATGTCAAAGCCATATCAACGGGCTATTGCGGTCTGTGAAGAATACCATGTGAAGCCACCGTGATTTCTTTTGAAAATGTTGAGTAATGCTTTAAATGTTCAAAAATAAAACAATCTGGCATGTTTATCAAGGCCGAGCGGTGTTCTACAGCATAGATTGCAATGCAAATTTTGATTGATTGATTAAGGGGTTTAACCTCCCAAAACCACCACATGATTATGAGGTACGCCGTAGTGGAGAGCTCCAGAAATTTCGACCACCTGGAGTTTTTTTACGTGCACCCTAAATTTGAGTACACGGCCTAAAACATTTCCGCCTCCATCGGAAATAGAGCCGTCGCAGCCGGGATGCGATCCCGCTACCCGCGGGTCAGCAGCCGAGTACCTTAGCCACTAGACCACTGCAGCAGGGCAATGCAAAAGACAGGCATATAACTTTGAGAGTGGCACACGTTTGAGATAGATGCATAAGTGAGAAAGGCATCGCTTCCTGGTTCCTTGTGATTTCAGCTACTACTCCTAAGGGACACTTTTGCTTGTAGGTTACTCAGCTGATTAATGAGTTTTATTACGAGACAATAATTGGCAACAGATGTACAGGCATTCTATACACAATGTTTTGTTAACGAAAAAAATGAAAGGATGTCGTGAAGCGAAATAAATATTCCCACTGTAGGTTTATTTCATTGCATACGGTCGGCAACGGTACTCATTTACTACTCAAATCACATCAATGGTTTCTGCACGACTAGATTATAGCGCAAAATTTCAGTTTGTAGCTTTTAATAGACCCCAAGGGTAACGTCAAAAAGTTGAAAAGCACACAGTTCGAATCCGACCCACTTTCCCTTTTCTGAGCGTTTTCTCAAGGCATACCACGAAAATGTATAATAAATCAAGCCGTTTACTCTCAAAGAAGAAATGATCATGTGTGGGATTTAACGTCCCAAGACACCCATATTATTATGAGAGACGCCGTAGTAGAGGGCGTCGGAAATTTCGACCGCCTGGGGTTCTTTAACGTGCACCCAAATCTGCGCACACGGGCTCTCAAAGAAGAAGTAAAAACGGTTATAGTAGAAAAATTGGAGGTGACATTTATTCTGACATAACTCACTGGTAGTCCCATTCACACATCTGCGTCCTTGTAGCCCGGTGCATTCTTTGGGTCGACTTTGTGTTTCCTTGCACGGTCGTGAAGCGTCTCAATATAGCCACCCTGGGCGAAGCGCATGTCTGAGATCTGCTCCGCCTGGCAGCACAGCAATGCCAGCTGCTCTCCGAAAAATCTTGTGCTCTCCAAATGAACTGATTTAATTGTTCTTTATTATGACAGTTGTTTGGTCATTATCTGAGTAAAAATGCATGATCATGTACCATATGTACACACTGAAACAGTGAACTTGGTCTAGAACTATCAATTTCATCCCTATCTTAATTTATACCAGACTTTTCATGAGTATTCGGAAAGGCAAAAGTGCTCGACGGGAAGATAAAGAAGAGTATCTATTTGTGCTGCTCAAAAAAGCACTGACACAAATTTTAAAACTGCAGTTTCGGTCTTGGTATTGACAGGGCGGGTTTGTGGTGTCGTGTAAACACGTCTGACGTCACGTGAAGACCAACTTGCCACAGATGTCAGTGCGCCGTAAGTCGCACATGATGGCTCCCCAAGTCGCACCTAATTCACGTAAACAACGCAGAGTGAACTGCTGTCCACAGAGTATAACAGCGATTTTAGCGATTTATACGGTGCCTGCACGACGCAGATTTCGCAATCTCAGTGAAAAGCGTTGACTTGTCATTGTGGTGCCATCATCACCATCATCATTTCTTGATCACCGCGCCGCGCCTCTCGCGCAGCTGATGCTAGCTCGAGCTGCGCGAGGATTAGAACAAGCTAGCGCACTTGGTGTGTGGGACGTGGACAGCCACCGCGGCTCCGTTTGAGGCGTGGAATAAAGTGGCGAGAGAAGACACGACCACGTTGGCCGCCCGTCTCGTCTTCCTCTTACGCTACATTGGTGGCCCGGAGAACACGCCCTTCGCCGAACGGCCCGCTGCCATGTTCCCGCAACTCTGCCCGCCAGTGCCGCCGTTCCAATCGACCTACTCCAAGGTATGGTTCATGCAGATCGATGCCGTTCTTGCGTTGAATGACATCACGGACCAGCTGCTGATGCACGCCATTCTTCTAGACGCCCTTCCGGTAGAGTTGCGTCATCTATCTGGCCCTTCAACCTCCAGCCAGCAGCCTTACGATGACCTCTGCTCTGCGGTGCTTGCCAGCTATGGCCTCACCTACCACCCGCTGCCGTTTACCCGCGACTTTCAGGTTTTCCCTGCGTCGCAGCCTGCTGGACCCTCCGGCCCGAAGCTCTCATCTGAACGCAACCTAACTTCCCCGACAACGTCTCCCTCCACCTTGGGCCCGGCCACTAGCGCAGTGATCCTCGCACCCGGTCACAGATCCGACGAGGTGCTTGAAGTCGTTCCTGCTGCCGACAACCTGTCCACCACGAAGTGCGTTTTCTCGAAGTCCTCGGCCGATGGTCCTTCTGGCACGCTTGCTACCTGCACGTTTTCCACGAGAGCGACGGCAGGCGACACCGTGGCCCCACCAGACTCCATGACGACCACCTTGCCGCCCGCCTCGGAGTCTGGCACAGGTGACCTTTCGCCCGTTATTGACTTCCCGACCTCAAAGCTTTCGCCTTCAACAACGTCCAATAAACGATACTTAACCTCTCGTCTGGCCACTAGCGACGCATGTCCTGCGCCCGACTGCCCATCCGCCACTGGTTCTCGACATTTGGGTTGAAGGCAACCAGTCAGCCACGGGGTTTGTGTTTTCATCGTCCTCGGCCGACTGACACTGCAGGCATGCTTACCACCGGCTCGTCTCGGCCGACCTCCATGGCTCACAACACGGCTGACACGTCAGGTGCTACGACGGCAACATCACCGAACGCCCTGGTGTCTACCATGACTACGGACATCGACACGCCTGCTATTCACCCCCCGGTCGCGAAGGCTTCAGCGTCGACATTGCCCGAAGGTGCCTTTTCACTCACCTCAATGATCTGCGTGTCCTGCCAGCAGCAACCATCCTCGCCCTCGCAGTCTCTCGCAGGCGAAGTTGAAGCCACAAGCTGTCAACCACGACCAAACTTCCGAGATGTTGCGACTATGACCGATGCTCCTGAGGACGACGTGCCTGGTCTGCCTATGTCACAGCAGACCGCACATCTCACGCCTGGCATACAAGCACCCATCTTCCATACCAACCTGCGCATGAACCGACGTACGCTGACTACTGAAGGTGTTTCCCCAAGTCAAGGTACGCCCACTGAGCCTCCTCCAGAGTCCATATCTGCTGGATCCCATGACACGCCTCCTACTGAGTTCTTGACGGAAACCGTAGGCGAGCTGGCGTGTAACTGGACTGTAGGCACACCCTTTTACAAGCCGCATACGTCATTCACCTCTACCCAACGTGTACAATCCTACTTACTCACTGCCAACATAAGTGGTCAAGTCCACTCATATTCAAATACCACTCACGTCACGACACCTGCGTACCGACATCGGCACCAGTGCTGTGCACGCCCGCGAACAGCACCGTCAAAGGCATTGCTTGTCGATCGGTGGTCTGCAAGACTTCACTACGCCACTTTTCTTGCTTCGCGCGCAGGGGCCCAATCAGCTTTTGTGCACCCGTCGTCACCTCACCCTGAACGCCTCTCTACCTGCAATGCTCACTCGCGACACCCTGTGCGCTCACAGCTACCCCAGCTGGTCATCCTGTCACCCACTTGTGTGCAAACACAGTTTCCGAACGCTTACTTCTTCGTCTTCTGCGCAACTCCCAGTGTCGCCTACCAGAGACCCCACCGGTTCCCGATGGTCACTACACGTTGACAAACTGGACTTCCTAAACGGACACCTTGCGGATTGTCGTCATGTATATAGTCTCTTTCTCTTCTTTGTTATATACACTTCAAATCGCGCAAAGCGCTAGGGGGGGAGCCCTGTGGTGCCATCATCACCATCATCATTTCTTGATCACCGCGCCGCGCCTCTCGCGCAGCTGATGCTAGCTCGAGCTGCGCGAGGATTAGAACAAGCTAGCGCTCTTGGTGTGTGGGGACATGGACAGCCACCGTGGCTCCGTTTGAGGCGTGGAATAAAGTGGCGAGAGAAGACACGACCACGTTGGCCACCGTCTCGTCTTCCTCTCACGCTACATCATAATAATGTGCATTAAGATGGGACTGGCTTCCAGATTACGCTCGATTAAAACTTGGAAGATCAAAGAGAAATGTTTTACACGTGTTGTTTGGCTTCAGTGTAAGGACAGCGTTGGTATTACACACTACGGAAACAAAAAAGTCTCAATACGCCTTTGAACGAAAACATTGCCTAAGTTCTTAAAGAACTTCAATTTTCTTTCAATGAAACTAAATGCAATAGAACTAGAAGTTGCGGTTTAAGTGGCGACGAGTAAACGAAGCAAACAGAATAAATGTTTTTTTTTAATGCTCTGCTGTATTCTTTAGCAATAACATGGGCGGAAACTAGGAGGGCGTTTCGTTCTTGTTGTCAGCAGTGCCCACTTTAGTTTGATTACAGAGTGAAGCGTATAGAGACAAGCTGACATATTGCCTACTGTAATACCAGGCTTTCAATGCACGCAAGTTTTAACTTCGACGCATCGATCCCACCTCGGCTGAGAGTGTCCCTCGATATTTTGTTTTAACGTTTTTTTTTCTTTCTGATTTTTCTTTCTGCTTTTTTTTTCTGCGAGTACTGATGACGGATGCTCAGAAGTTTTACTGGAATGGCGTTCATCGATGCCAGCTGCCATTGTGCGGTGATCTGTGGCAGAGAATAAAAGCTTTACCCACGGCAAAAACATATTTTGCTTCGAGACCCGTGAAGACTGTCATTCGTCGTTGAGGCCAGCCACACAGGACTTTTCTAAAAGCAATAGGGATTATTTTTTTCGCACCCTGTTATTTTTATTATGTTGGGAACATATGATCAAGACAAATAAATCGTTGTTCAGTTCGGCCTCTTTCCGGCTGAAACAGTGATGTTTTGTAGCAGGTGGGGTCAATAAGAAATGGTTCATATACACTTAGCTTCAAAGAAAAATGTCCTCAATGCTTTTTTTTCTGTTTGAGTACCGAGCAACTGACTAAAACGAGCATAATATACAATTGTCAGTGTGGTTTTTATGATCAATAGCTTTTACTAGCCAAAATTATATCGAGCCGTAACACGTGTTCATGGGCTATGCCTGTGCAGTGCTGCATGCATTTAGTTTCATTATATATAGGCTACTTAAGACTAAACGTTTTTGATCACACAGTAAAACTTCATCGACAACTGCCTTAACAGCGTTTTCTCGCCTCTTCTTGTCCTTTCTTTATCTTTACCATCTGATGATCTGCATTTTCTCAACGTCATTTCCGCGACAAATATACGTCACTGGAGTCTTAATGGACCCTGCATCAACTGCTTCTAGTGCACATACGAAACGATTAATGTGGTTCTTACGGTCAAACGACCTCTGATAGCCGAAATTACGTCGAACGCATTTTACACGTGTTCAATACGCTTATACCATCCTGCATGTCTTTAGGTTTATTTCTATATAGGCTAGTTACAACCAGACTTTATGAGTAAACAGAGACGCAGTTATGAGTAAACTACAAAATTTTATCTACAGGATATAGTTCATAGCGATTCGAAAATATTTTCTCACCTCTTCATCTCGCTTACAGTGCGAGTTCTTCGAAGTGTGGGGTTTTGGATGGACGCTGCTGACATTCTTGGTTCCAGAGTCGTTGGGCGACCTCCACAACACCACCAGCCTGGGTGCGGAGTTCAAAGGAATCAGTCTGCGCTATGGTAAGTGTTTGCTAATGCTGTACTTACAGGAACACTAGTTTATTGTGCACAGGGTAAAGGTTAAATATGCACAGATGACCGAAATTGATTTAGATAAATACTGTGGTCTTTTTTTGGGTCTTTCGAATGTTGAATCTAACTGCTCAACAAATCATGTTTCCAAGCGTGGTTGAGCGGTCACTCAGGAGAAACCGTCAAAGGCACTGCAAAGTGCGTCGGAAAAAAAACAAAACTTGTTTTCCGGGAGTTCCCACGTAGCTTTTGAATTCAATGCCTTCACGCTTCTTGTCAGAATGCTGAGTGTGCCGCCAACGAAGCGGGTACTATAAGGCGAAACACACATTTATTAGACAAAGAGAAGAAACAAATGAAATAAAAGAGGGTGCAATGCAAGTGGAGATATTTAAAACAATTACACCCTCTCCCACTCAAGAGGACCATGAAGCAATGTGAAGCTGCAGGGGGGGGGGGGGGGTGCACACCGTGCGAGAGGGGGCCGACGATCAACGGCTACGAACAATGCCAACGCGCTCTGTCACACGGAAACGTGGAATGTGTTTCCACGGGGAGTGTGGGCGAGGAGAGAGGGGGGCAGGGGTGCGCATGCACTATAAGGGCGGTCACGCCGCACACCGGATTGAAAGCGACCCCAAGACGCTTCGCATATAAAGCAATTTTGCAAGAAGTCAACCATGAGAATAACACGTACGATATATATATATATATATATATATATATATATATATATAATATATATATATATATATATATATATATATATATATATATATGCGTGTGTGTGTGTGCGTGTGCGTGTGTGCGTGTGCGTGCGATTGTGTGTGTGTGCGATTGTGTGCGTGTGTGCGTGCGTGTGCGTGTGTGCGTGTGCGTGCGATTGTGTGTGTGTGCGTGCGATTGTGTGTGTGTGTGTGTGTGTGTGTGTGTGTGCGTGTGTGTGCGTGTGTGTGCGTGTGTGTGCGTGTGTGCGTGTGTGTGTGTGTGTGTGTGTGTGTGTTTTGTGTGTGTGTGTGTTTGTGTGTGTGTGTGCGCGCGCAGAGAAGAGACAGAACTTAGCGGTTGTCTTAGTTTTATTTCCAACGGTTTAGACCGGTAGAGGACCGGTCTTCGTCCTTCGTCAGGGTTTGTGAATAAGTGCGACCGGATGCGAACATGCCACATCGCCATGGTGGTGCAAGAAAAAAACGTCAGAGAGCGACAAATTAGTCATGTTTTACAGTGGTGACATATGCTGTGCCAAACAGTTCTCGTCTCATTGGCTCAAGCTAGCAAAAAAGATAAAGGTGAGAGAAATCCTGTTTAGAGTGGGGCACGTGTCGTACGTTTGGGAAAAACATAAATAATAGAAACAGCAGAAGCCAAACATCCCACGCACCGTTCAAGGTCGTAGAGGGACATTGTTGGTGAGCTTGGGTGGCAGGCAATTACTTCTAGCGAAGGGGGCGACTCTGGAAGAGAAAGCCCCCAAGCGGCCCCTTCTGTGGTCATTTAGGAAAAAGGGGAAACAGGTGTTTTGCTGAGACCACACTGACATGTTTCATGTGTGTGTGGGGGGGTGAGGGGTAGATTTCGCGGCAAAGATGGTGAAAACACACAAGGCCGTTTGAAAAGTACAGGCTAAATTTTGGGCCAGAAGGCACATGCTGTTAATATGACGGCGTGCATGTATCTAGCCCTTTTGTACCACTCTCCGAGGCGCTTGGGATTGAAATCGGCTGGCACTGGTTGGGTTCTCTCACTTGCAAATAACAAGGCAAATGTAAGTAAATGTACTGGCCGTAAATAGAAAGAATTGTGAAATGTGAAAAAGGAACACATATTAACAAGACATAATGGAACCAGTGATATTGTACGAGAGATATGTGCACAACGCTGGAAACTCAGGGAAATGCAAACCGACAAAGCAGTAATACAAAAGTATAATAATAGTATTATTAAAAATATTTAAAAAAATAATAATTAGCAAATAAAAATAAAATGAATGAAAATAGCCATAAAACAAAAATACATATGCTAACAGAACATGGGAAAAAGTTGGGTTGATCCATTCCCCCGGACAACTATTGGGCACTTCCTTTGAGCACGATAAGGAGGAGGAAGGAGGAAGAGGAAAGTTTAAGCGGAAGGACAGGGAGGTTAGTCAGTTATCAAACCGGCTGGCTACCCTGTGCTGGGGAAAGGGGTGAGGGGAATAAAGGGTGATAAAAAGAATTGTTGCGAATAGAGAGAGAGAGAAATTATAAAATAATAGCGACAGAGGAAATGCAACATCAAAGAGTATACGACACCAAGTCTTTCTTTGAGGCCAGTTGTCCGCAAAAAGCATAGCAATGCTTTCAAAGCCTTCAGGGCTGAGGATGGGCTCGGCCAATGACCCAGAATCCTTTGTTACGACAAAGGCCGATCATGCAGTCTATCCAGAGCTGCCGTCAGTTCTTGTCTTGGCGCGTTGAAATGGGTGCACTCACATAGAACGTGTGCGATGGTTTCTTCGTAGCTGCATTAAGTGCATGTAGAAGAGCTGGCCTTTCCAATGAGATAGGAGCATGCGTTCGTGAAGGCCACTCCAAGCCACAGGCGGCATAGAAGAGTCTCCTCAGCTCGAGATATCGTTGGGGGAAGACGAAGCTGCAGATCGGGATCCAAGCTATGCTGGCACGCGTTTGTGAATTCTGTCGAGTTCCACTGTACCAGTGTGAGATCATGTGCAAGCAAACGCAGTCTTGTAGCAACGTCGGTTCTTGGGAACGAGATGGCTGTGTATTGGGTACCGTCGTGTGCAGATCTAGCGGCCTCATCTGCGCGGTCATTGCCATAGATACCGGAATGACCTGGTATCCACAGATACACTATGCCGTGCCGTTTTTTAATTGCTTGGTAATGAAGAAGCTAACCTTATTTCAGCACGTCTAGGAAAAATATATTTATTATGCAACACTCAATTCGTGTCCCATCTCACCTCTGCACGCATTAAGGAACGACAAGTTGCCGATGCTTTCATTGATGCCATGTGTTAGTGTTTCAATTTGTGGATGGCTTATGACTCCCTTTGTTCCCGTTCACGAGTCCCAAGGAAGCCTGACTAGAGTAGGGTGACTTTTATTATATCGAATGAGTGTTCCGGCATATTCAGGTGCTTGGAAAAAGGAAGATTTGGCAGTGTGCGTGCGTGGGCTTTGTGGGTATTGAAACGTAGTCTAAACGCCGTACCAGCCTGACCGATATACTGCTGGCCACAGACATCGTAATGCAGCATATATGCTCCGTTCTGGCTGTCACAATTCAGCGAGTCCTTATTTTGAATGTGAAGTCTGAGGATGAAGCCTTGGCAACACAGGTTGTGGTCATATGTTTGCAGACTTGGCAGCGTGGTTTCCCGCGTGGCTTACAACCCGATTCACTGCTTTCAGATTCAGTCATCTTAGCTCTAACTAGAATGTCTTTTATGTTCTTTCCGTTGCGGTGGAACTCTCGCGGTGACTCCATGAAAATTGAGGATAAACGCGCGTTAAAATTGGTGCGTGGTAGTGGTTACAATGAAGACGAAAAAGGCACCTAATTTCTGTCTGCCTTCAGGCGACACGGCGCAGTGCCTTGTAGGGGTGGGGGAAAGGAGGGATAAAAAGAATAGAAGGAAAATAGACGGAGAAGAAGCCAGCCAAGCGAGAGAAAAAAGAAGGAGATAGGAAAGTGGGGATCCGGTCGAAGCAGTCCAAGGGCGGGGCGCCACAATGCGAGAGCTGCACGGCTTCAGGAGACCGCGGAGGGCGAACCGTCGGGGGAGCTACGCTGAAGTCGGAGATCGCGAGGGCACAATCGTCCATCTTGAAATCCTGCGAGCGAACCCGTTAAAATTGCCCATGTGTGTTCTAGTCGTTCCTGGGTAGATACGTAGTGTCAGAGAGAGAGAGAGAGAGAGAGAGAGAGAGAGAGAGAGGAATTATTTTAATGTGAAGCTGGAGAGGAGAGTGTCAATTACCTGTGGCACATACCCGCATACCAGTGGCACATACCCGCCCGTGGGTATGTGTCGCTATCTGACGGGAAGTGTTTGACGACGTACGCGACTGGATGGTGAGATTATTCATGTCTTGCCACGAGAGCACCCATACGTAGACAGACAGACAGACAGACAGACAGACAGACAGACAGACAGACAGACAGACAGACAGACAGACAGACAGACAGACAGACAGACAGATAGACAGATAGATAGATAGATAGATAGATAGATAGATAGATAGATAGATAGATAGATAGATAGATAGATAGATAGATAGATAGATAGATAGATAGATAGATAGATAGATAGATAGATACGCTCAAAGTCGCCGAAGTTTGCTAACAAATGCTTCGCATTTAACAAAAGAATATATGAAAACAAAAGCCATCTGTGCGGCTGTACTCTCAAACCATATAACAAATAGCTGCGTCCCATGCCTTTTGAAGGGTGTGATTTCAAATATTGATTGATGTGTGGGGTTTAACGTCCCAAAATCGCCATATGATCATGAGAGACGCCGTAGCGGAGAACTCCGGAAGTTTTGACCACCTGGGGTTCTTTAACGTGCACCCAAATCTGAGCACACAGGCCTACAGCATTTTCAACTCTATCGAAAATGAGCCGCTGCAACCGGGATTCGATCCCGCGACCTGCGGGTCAGCAGCTGAGTACCTTAGCGACTAGACCACCGCGGTATGGACTATTTCAAAAATTGAAGCTGATATTGACTGTTCTAAATGGGGGTAAATCATTATGAACAACCTTGCTGTCATTGTGTCTTTGCAAGTCTTCGACATAAACGATGATACATAATTTTAAGAAATGTTCATACCGAACATAATTTCCTGATGCGAAGTATTCGTGTTAGTGTTCCGAATACACGTGAAGCGTCTGAACGCAAATTGTCCAGAGAGACGTTCTTTTCTGACTCCACTGTACGCGCTAACAAAGAGCACTACGGTTTTTCTCACTTCCTTTTCAAACAAAGCCAACGCGTGCGTTGCATGCCCTAAATTGGGATATCGTGCGTCCGCGGAAGGTATTGAGATGGCAACTGTGCATCACGGGCCAGTTCGTTCCTGGGGAATCAAAGCGGGCTAAACGGAATTCGCAGCCCGCGCACTCTGCTGAACCCTGTCGTCATATCCCCACATTCCCGCAGCTTTGCTGGCGAAACGGACCCAATTTCGTAATCTGCTTCGCGTTGCGGTGTGCGCTACGGGAGCTTTACTCCGAACGGCTTCATTAATGAAACTGAGCGCATCTGGCCAGTCGCATTGTTTCCGCGGGGGGGGGGGGGGAGTGTCCGAACTATCCGCAGCGCGAAACGGTGTGGGACAGCTCTAATGAGTTTATCCATGGCTCCCGCATGAATACACTCGCCTGACAGCATATAAATCCATGATTAGGAATAATGCACCGTAAGACGAAGAAAAACGTGGACATTGTCACTGCCCGCGGATGAAACGTTCGTTACAAAACAGCACATACATGTGAATGCGCAATTCAAAAAGTGGCTCAGCTCATCAGGACAGAAAAAAAAGGAATAGAGGAAAGCGGAAGGGATCGAGACGACAAAAAATGGCAGCATATCCACGGAGTGAATGATGGAGAGTGGGGCGAAGCATTCGTCCGTCCATGCGTCCGTCTGTGTGACCGTCCATGCGTCTGTTTGTGCGCCCGTCCCTGCGTTCTTTCGTGCATCCGCCCCTGCGTCCGTTCATGCGTCCATCCATGCATCTGTTTGTGTGTGCGTTCGTTCATCTATTCAACACTCCAAGTCCCACCATCTCGCATCTTTTTATCATATATTCCCCATATAGAAGCACCGCCATCCAGCGGACATTCCAAGGACTAAACGAGAGGGGCACACGCACACTTTCTTACGGCCTGCGCTTTGGGTCCACTTCCCACCTTTAACCACCTCGAGTTCATGGTATATTCTAGTTCACTGTATTCATGGCACTGCGACCAAACGCTCGCTAAACCTTTCGAAAACCAAGGAGGTCACGCCCAGCGAGTATAACGTAGCAACCTTTCCCTATCAGATAGGGCTCAATTTACATGTCAATGGCTGCTAATGAAAATGAGAGACAGGAGAATTCGGCTTTTACTTTCTTACGGCTTGCGCTTCGTATCTACTTCTCATTTTTAACCACCTTGAGTTCATTCATGGTATATACAAGTTCATTGTATTCATGGCACTGCGGCTCAACGCTCGCTAAACCTTTCTAAAGCTAAGGAGGTTACACCCAGCGAGTATAATGTAGCATCCCTTTCTTGTCCGATAGTGCTCAATGTACATGCCAATGGCTGCTAATGGGGATCGCAGCGTGCGCGTTGACTAAAAGCCGAATGCTCATGTCTCTAATTCCCCATTAGCAGCCATTGGCATGTACATTGAGAACTATTTTTTATTGTTAAACAACGCACAGAAGAAATGTCTCACTGGCACCACCTTGGAGGTCAAGTGTTATACCTATTTCGGGTATGTGCCACTGGTGGTTACATACGAGGGACGCCCGAGCCACGCCATAAGGAGCTTCGCCCCTAAAACTGATTTGCAAGGAGCATTCTTCCGGCTCTTTCCCACATCGCCATACGTCTTCACAACTTACTGCATTACTGTAGTTATGATGATAAAACAAATCTATAACGTTAAAAAGAAATAGAAACGCCCTTGTTGAGAGCTCCAGACTTATTCTAATTGATTGATATGTGGGGTTTAACGTCCCAAAACCACTATATGATTATGAGAGACGCCGTAGTGGAGGGCTCCGGAAATTTAGACCACCTGGGGTTCTTTAACGTGCACCCAAATCTGAGTACACGGGCCTACAACATTTCCGCCTCCATCGGAAATGCAGCCGCCGCAGCCGGGATTCGAACCCGCGCCCTGCGGGTCAGCAGCCGAGTACCTTAGCCACTAGACCACCGCGGCGGGGCGGCGGCGAAACTCAGGGAGGTGTTTTAAGCCCCACATTGTTGAATGTTGCCCTCATTGGTCTGGTGAAGGTTCTGCCAAAGTCGGTGTGCCTATTCATATACGCCGATGATATTTGCCTCTGGAGTGCTGCAGTTACTCGCCCTCAGGTGCGTTCACGAATACAGTGGGCAGCAACCCTCACAACAGCCTACCTTCAGAAACAAGGCCTAACTATATCAACTGTGAAGTGCGCGTTGATGGCGTTTACACGCAAACCAATGACGCCATAATCTTTTACATCAATGGGAAGAGTGTCAAATATGCACGGACGCATCGTTTCCTGGGCATAATAATCGACAGAAATCTTTCGTGGAGCCCGCATTGTGCGTACTTGAAGAAGAGACTGCTATCTATTGTGCATATAATGAAATTCATGTGCGGGAAAGCATGGGGAACTTCTGTGGCCTCCATGCTACAGCTGTACAGGGCCCTATTTCTGGGTCTATTGCGCTACAGCTTGCCGGGTACTGACTAACACTTGCAAATCCAATACTCATTCATTGAAAGTATGCAGGGTCAGGCACTGCGTATCTGCCTATAGGACTGCCCCGATGCGCTTCTACTTATGCCACAATCATGCTTGCCAAAGACCATCCGGTCAGGACATACGGAGTTGTGGATTGCCTCAGAGCACACATTCGACATGCTAACCGTGTCACCGACCACCACTTGGCCCTTCTACCCTCCGGAAGACCACGTGCTATGTTTTCAGACGTCATAGCCAAGCACCTAAAC
>WOVY01003529.1:0-28389 GCA_013436015.1 Rhipicephalus annulatus | reverse complement strand
CGGATGAGACATGGCGTCAGTCAGAACACCAGTTTATTCTGACCCTTCGTCTTCCTCTCTTCCTCCTCTTTCTTCCCACATTCACTTGTGAAGCGTCACACGTTTCCCCCTCCCCCCCGAGAGAGCGTCAACTTATTGGGACAATAGTAGCGACGCAGTTTGTTGACGTGCACAATATCAGTAGTTCTGCTTAACGGAGCTACACATCGGTCGATCTCATAGTTCACAGGAGAGACTCTGCGAAGAATTGTGTAAGGTCCTTCCATGACTGAACTGAGCTTTCCTTTGTTCGGGTGCCAAGGTGTTTCGTAGAGGACCAATTCACCAGGTTGGAGATCTTGTGGTAGGAATTTTTTGTCGTAGATTATCTTGTTCTTCTCATGATAGGCAAGCGTGTTCTTGATAGCACTTTTCCTTGCTTCTTGCACACTCTCCATTGGTGCGTCTAAAATTGTGTCGTATGAAGGAATTCCATACATTGGGTACGATGTTGGATATCGTGTTACTTCATGTGGGGTTCTGTTGTATTCATCGACAACATCCGAAAGATGTTTGACCCAAGACTTCTGTGGCTGCTCATTCATTTTGCACTTTAGCCGGGTTACAATAGTCTGATTTGTACGTTCGTTCATGCCATTACATTGAGGGTGTTGGGAGGATGTGAACAATTGGTGGACACCATTGCATTTTAGAAACTGCTTGAATTTTCCAGCTGTGAAAGCTGGTCCACGATCAGATAGGAACTTCTTGGGTTTCCCTGCTGCAAAGATGGCGGTGATGCACGAAATGTATGCGTCACAAGTTTCGTTCTTGTGGGGAAACGCCCAGACATACCGCGTAGCGTGGTCGATCGCCAAGTGAATAAACTTCTTTGTCGAGCCATATCCTGAAAAGCCACCTATAGTGTCCATTGCTAAAAGATCGAAGGGTTGTTCTGCAGGTGGTAGTGACTCGAGAGATCCGAATCTCTTGGTTTTCGGCTTCTTGCAACGCTGACATATGTCACAGTGGCGGACGTAGGATAAAACGTCTGTGATGATTTCCGGCCAATAGTAGGATGATGACAACAAACCCAGAGTTTTTCTTTACTCCGACATGTCCGAACTGACGGTGAGCATTCTGCAAAAGGCCCAGTCGAAGCTTGAGAGGAACGTACACTTTGCGAATTCCCTTACGTGTCACGATAGTGACCCCGTTTTCCGTTGTGTACTTGCAGCGAGGGTGGTCATCCTGGCAAGTTTGAAGTTCTGGTAATAAAAGGAGTTGAACCATAGGGCTTCGCGAAAATGCGTCCGCCTCGATGTTTTCGCTGCCTTTTTGATGTCGAATGTTAACGTCATACATCGACAGCTTCAAAGACCATCGAAAGAGCCGGCCATGTGGGTTTTTTATGTTTCTGAGCCATTGTAAAGCAGCATGATCGGTGAAAACAGTGAATGGTCGTCCATGTAAGTAGCAGTGCCACTTGTCAACAGCGTCAATTATAGCGAGGCATTCGAGCTCTGTAATGGCATAATTTAATTCGTGCGCGAGTAGCTTACGCGAGTGATAGGCAACGGGGTGTTCTTTACCATCATGATCTGTTTGCTTCAGAACTGCACCTACACCTACGTTAGATGCGTTGCTATAAAGAATGCATGGTTTCTCGCAAGAAAAAATTCGTAAAATGGGTTCTTTGGTCAGACAGTATTTCATGTTCTCAAAGGCTTGTTCACATGAGGAATCCCATTCCCATGGTGTGTCCTTCTTCAACAGCTTCGTAAGTGGGAAAACTATGTCACTGAAGTGCGGTATAAACTGGCGGTAAACGTTGGTGGTGCCTAAAAAACGCTGAAGCTCTTTCGGGGATTTCGGTCTTGGGAATCGCAAAACAGCTTCTATGTTTCTTCGTATAGGCGACACTGTACCGTGCGACACTCTGTGACCCAGATATTCAATAGAATCTTGGGCAAAATGGCATTTCTTCAATTTAAGTTTTATATTCTCCATTTTTAGGGCATGCAAGAGAGCTTGGAGGTGCTGTAGGTGCTCAGTAAATGTGTCGGAGAAGACTACGATATCATCAAAATAATTAACGACATTCTTTAAGTTATGTTTTCTGATAACTGATTTCACAGCTCTTTCGAATGTAGCAGGAGCATTTCTCAAACCGAAAGGCATAACAAGCTCCTCATAATGGCCATTCGGCGTGACAAAAGCTGTTTTTGGGATGTCCTCTTGGTTCATTTTGACATGCCAATAGCCTGATGTGATATCCAATGTCGAAAAATATTTCGATTTTCCCAGGTAGTCTAGAACATCGTCTATACGCGGAATAGGTTGGTAGTCAGGCACAGTGACAGAGTTAAGCTTTCGATAATCAATGCATAAACGTGTGCGTCCTTCACCTTTTTTCTCTGCAAGAATGACTGGAGCCGCGTATGGGGAAAAAGATGGACGCACTACACCTTGCTTGAGAAGTAAGTCCAGTTGCTTGACAATTTCCTCTTTGTCTGCCGGGGAGCATCGATACGGTGGTCTGTGGATAGGCACGTTGTTGCTGAGGGCAATGCAGTGTCGTTTCCTCCGCGATACATCCGAAGTCCACCTGAGACTTTGAGAAAATGTCTTCGTAATTGTGAAGCACCTCTCTCAAAGCAGCTTGTTGCGATCGTGGAAGGTGCGTGACATCAACGGCTTGGAGAGGGGTTGTATCGGCGCTGAAGACACACTTTTGTGTTTGAAAGGAATTCTGCAAAGCTTTGTTGTCTTGAAACAAAGTCATTGTGTTTAAATCCAGTGATAGGTTGAAAAAGGAGGCATTGTCCAGGCCTAGCAAGAATTCAGTCTTCATGCCTGGTAGAACGTGTGCTTGGACTGCCCGCTTTAACTTCCCTATTTACAACTGTATGCGTACGCGGCCCAAAGTTTGTGTAGTTTAGGTGACTTGTTGGACACTAATGCATGAATCCTTGAGCAACTGCAGCTTGAGTTTTTTGAACACAACTTCATTGATACAGGTAATAGTCGCTCCTGTATCCAGAGTTGCGTTCACCATGTGTCCGTTCACAAGTGCACCAAAACGTATTAATGAGCCTTTGGACCGCCCTCTTCGTTTCCCTGGTTGTCAGTTAGAGCAGACACCATTTCACGACGAGGGCACTCATTGTGCCAGTGAAACTGATTCGGCAAACCAGCAGATGCACAACGTCGGCACTCGCTGTGAGGGGTGCGCATCAATCTTGTAGGGAGCCATGGTCGCGTAGAATGAGGCTCTCGACGCATGAGCTGCCGTTTTGACGAGTGTTGGGAAGCATCTCTGTGAACAGAGTCTTCCGCTTGAAGCGCAGCAGTAAGCCACTTGGCTGGGGTGGTGAGCGTCAATCCAGCGAGGCGCCTTTCGATCTCTTCAGGTACACCATCAGTCAATCCTGATACTATGTGAACGTCTTTTAAGTCTGCGAGGCGACCAAGGTGTGTCTTCTCTTCGTAGTAGTGCCTGATGCGCTGTTCTCTTTTGAGCCTGCAGTGTATGAATTGGCGGAAAGGCTCGCTAACAGGTGTAGAAAATCGTGATATCATGCTTGTTTTGATGCCTTCCCACGTATCTTCTGCGTCGAAAATCTCGGTGAGGTACCAGCGGAATGCCTCACCTTCCAGGTACTCACTGATGCAGTCGATGCGATCTCGTTCGGAGCAGCTGACGTTGCTCGCCTTCGTTTCGAAGAGGACTTAGTGTAACGGATGAGACATGGCGTGAGTCAGAACACCAGTTTATTCTGACCATTCGTCTTCCTCCTCTTTCTTCCCCACATTCACTTGTGAAGCGTCACATATATATATATAGTCCAGTAGATCCTCCGTGAGTGGTCACAACGTGGTTTATTTTGACGTTTCGGCCTAGAGTATGGCCTTTAATCCTGATGAAGGCCAGACTCTAGGCCGAAACGTCGAAATAAACCACGTTGTGACCGCTCACGGAGGATCTACTGGACTATATACAACGCTACGGCCACTCAACCACCATTCCTGCCTATATATATATATATATATATATATATATATATATGTATATATATATATATAGAAAGAGAGAGAGGGGGGAGAGAGAGAAGACCAGAATACAACAGCTGGCCCAGGATTGGGTGCCGTCTGTGGTGTGCGTGTATTTCTTACAAAGGCACTGCCTTCCAGGAAAACCGAACCTTGAAGTGGAATCCTCCTGCCTTCGTGGATAGTCGGCGTTGCACATCTCTCAATCGAAGGAACGTCGTTCTCGATTTTTTCATGATAGAGCCCGCAACTAGACCGCTCCTTCAGCTACCCATCATACCTTCCACGGATGGCGTGCGTGCCTCCTCGATGGTTCCAAGGTGTCACTTGAAACGCGGCAGGCTACAGCTTTCCTCTCAGTTTGCGCACAGGCTGCTCTCATCTCAGAACGTCGCGCACGCTTTTCGTTTCGTGGATTCCGTGCTTAGATCTATTACAACGGGGGATTATCCAAGGAATGTGGTTCAGGCTTCCTCGGACGAGTGTGGCATCACCGTGAGTACTGCTTCCACAGCATACTCCACGAACGTGAATCCTGGCAATGTGGGTGACTCACCTGACATCACGACGGAGCTCGTGTGTGCCATCATGCGAATGACGCAGCTAGTCGACCCCTTGGCGTCGTTGAGCTCCAGATTCCTTGCTGCCACCTTACAAACTCCGGCTACTTCAGACCTTCCGGAATTATCTGGTTCACAGAACGATGCCGACGTGTGGTTAGAAATGGTAAATGCCCTCGTCTTTCGCCATGCTTGGTGTAAAGATCACAAATGTACCGTTGCCATACGCCATCTCCATTATTTACGATGCCATCAACGAACCTGACACATCTTTTGCTGAGGTCGAAGCTCGAGAAGGCCATTCCGACGAGGCAGAAACTGCGAACTGCAGCTTACCAGCAGGCACCTGCACAGCCGAATCTGGTACAATGCCATGCTCAAGATGTACTGAAACTCTGCCCAGTCAACCGATACCAAATCGTCCCAGCGGTCGAGAGTGGTTTCTACCACATCTATCCGGAAAGCTTCCCCCATACTCGTCATCCCTCAGACACTTGAAGACATCGGCCTGTGTTGTACTAATTAAACGCCATAACAAAGCACTCATGTCCATGCACTGATGTCAGTAATACGACTGGTGCCATACCACTTAACAATCCAGGCATATCTGCTGATGCTGACACGATGGGTCTCGACCAGACAGACTCATATGTCTGGCCACCACGGCAGTTATTGTAAGGCGAGACGTGGACGTTGTGTATGCAAAGCGTTCTAAGTGCTACCTCCATAGAAGATGCCAACGTGCCTGTGACAGCTGTGGTGAGTGTCATCGATGATGTTATGGTGGAGCCTGAAACCCCTGGTGTTGACAGGAATTGTGAGTGGTATGGCTTTAATATTTCCAGAACTTTGTCCAGGACCTCACCTTTGAGCACCACGCCAGAACTACTGCAAGGTGCAATAATCATAAGCTCAGATACTCGCCGTCACTTCTTTAGCAATGGGGAGGGGGGGGGGGGGGATCACGCCACCTCAGCTCGACATTTGCGAATGTGCAGTGTTTTGCTCTGTTTGTGAAACTACAGAGAAACAAACATTCAACTGGACCTGTGGCGATCTGGAAACAGTCAGATACGCCTGCCGGTGACATCGATGACGAGTTTTTTGTTAGAAGCCGCACTGTGGAAAAGACAGCCCACAGCGGCAGAGGCTATTCTGACCGCCAGAAAGCACATATCCAGATCTTCAAGCAGAGCCGTAGTGAGGCTGGTACCAAAAACCGTGATTGAGCCAGCGCGGGGCACTAGAAGCATCGGCGGCAGTTTCGCACGCTTTGTAGTCATGGCCGAGTGTCATGATCAAGAAAGACGATGGCGCCCTGGTGCGCGCACAGCTAGAATACATATATATATATATATATATATATATATATATATATATATATATATATATATATATATATATATATACATATATATTGTGGTGTAACGGTGAAGGCAACCTTTAATAGGCCCGGAAGACACGATGAAGCGACCACGCCCAAGGCACAGAACTCAGACAAGCCAAGTCCCCACAGCAGAAGAAGATGACGACCACTCATGATGATGAATATGTGTAAAGATAGATGATGTGCTTAATGAATGCCTACACTAACTTCCCCCCCCCCTACGTGAAAGCGGTAATCCTGACCGCAGTTCTTGGCCGCATTTTAAAGCGAAGATGAACGCCGTATGAAAGGCTTCATGCGGGATACGTGGACTATTTCTGCTGCCCTGTAGCGGCGGTCCGTCGGAAGAAGAACGGGTGCCACGCGATAATTCACAGGAGACGTTTGCTCCAAGACACTGTAGGCGCCAATAAAACGTAATTGAAACTTCTCGCACAGTCCGGGAGTGCGAATGGGTGTAAGAAGGAGGACTTCGTCGCCAGGGCTGAAAGACACGGCACGATGAGAGGCATCATATTCAAGCTTGCGATCCTGTTGCTTGGCTTCAGTGTTGACGCGAGCCAGCTGGCGGCAATGAAGTAGACGAGACACGTATTCTTCACTTGAAGATGAACATGGTTTGACAGGCTCAGAGAAGAACGAAACATCGAGGAAAGAAGAGGGGAAGCGACCGTGGACGAGGTAGAAGGGCGAGTAACCGGTTGTGCGCTGTACAGAGGTATTATATGCAAAAGTGACAAATGGCAAAATGGTGTCCCAGTTTCTGTGGTCGGGTTCGATATACATCGCAATCATATCTGACAGTGTACGATGGAAGCGCTCAGTCAGGCCGTTCGTCTGAGGATGGTAACTGGAGCTTGTTTTGTGTGTAGTGCCGGCTGCCTTGAGCACTTCTTCGACGAGTGCTGAAAGAAACACTCTTCCACGGTCGCTCAGGATTACACGAGGAGCTCCGTGTCGAAGGATTATTACTCGAAGGATGAAGTCGGCCACTTCCGAAGCTGATGCAGAAGGCACGGGAGCTGTTTCGGCGTAGCGGGTCAGGTGGTCGACAGCTGTAACTATCCAACGATTGCCCGTGACAGTCATAGGAAGCGGACCATACAGGTCAATGCCAACTACCTCGAATGGTTGCAGGGGACACGGAAGCGGTTGTAATTGTCCACTTCGAGTTGGTGTAGGTAGCTTGCGACGCTGACAAAGGGCGCATGAGGCAACGTACTTCGCGACACAGGTGGACAAGCCCGGCCAGTAGTAGTGACATCTTATGCGGTCATACGTTTTCTGGAAGCCCATGTGTCCAGCAGACATGTCGTCGTGATATGTCTTGAGGACTTGAGCCCGAAGAGAGCGAGGTAGAACGGGCACCCAGCGTTGACCATCAGGGTGGTAGATATGACGGTACAGTACGTGGTTGTTGAGCTTGAATTGCGTCAGCTGTCGGCGAAGACGGGCGTTAGGGGGCCGGCAAGTCCCGTCAAGACGGTCCATGATGCGGCGACAGTAAGGGTCAGCACGTTGGTGAGATAAGAACAAACCACACTCGCTTGGAGAAGTTGGGTCCAAAGTAGTTAATGACGAAACACGTAGGGAAGAGACGGCCGAAAGCTTCTCGTGTGCGGCAGTGGCGGGTTTGTTAAGCGGCTCCGAAGAGAGCGGGCAACGCGAAAGGGCGTCGGCGTCTTGGTGCTTGTTTCCCGACTTGTATGTGATAGTGAAGTCGTATTCTTGTAAGCGAAAAATCCAGCGACCAAGGCGGCCGGACAAGTTCTTGATTGTCGAGAGCCAGCACAAGGCGTGATGGTCCGTAACCACAGTAATGTGGCGGCCGTGGAGATAAGGTCGAAACTTTTGTATCGACCATACGACCGCTAGGCACTCCTGTTCGGTGATGGTATAATTCTTTTCAGCAGGGGTCAGTGCACGGCTCGCGTATGCGACGACTTTCTCACGTGAAGATTTGTCTCGCTGTAGGAGAATTCCACCAATGCCTCGACCTACTAGCGTCTGTATGCAGGAGCGTAGGCGCGGTTTCGTCGAAATGGCAGAGGACTGGTTCGGATGTGAGTGCACACTTCAGTTGGGCAAACGCCGCTTCACATTCAGGAGACAACACAAAGGCGACGCCTGATCCGAGCAACTTGTGCAATGGTGAAGCTGTTGAGGCGAAGTCTCGAATGAATCGGCGAAAATAAGAAGCGAGGCCGAGGAAACTGCGCAAATCTTTGGCTTTTTCAGGACGCGGGAAGTGTTGGACAGCAGAAATCTTGTCAGGATCGGGACGAATACCGTTTTTGCTTACGATGTGGCCTAACACTTTAATTGTCTTGCTCGCAAAACGGCACTTCTTGGTGTTCAGCTGAAGGCCTGCGTTTGCAAGGCACGTAAGAACTTCATCCAGTCGTTGCAAGTGCTGAGGGAAGGTTGACGAGAAAATAACGATATCGTCTAAATAGCACAAGCAAGTCTTCCACTTCAAGCCTCGTAAAACTGTGTCGATCATCCGCTCGAATGTTGCTGGAGCATTGCAAAGGCCGAATGGCAAGACGTTGAATTCATACAGCCCATCTGGTGTTGAAAACGCTGTCTTTTCTTTGTCATCCTCGTGCATGGGTATTTGCCAGTAACCTGAACGCAGGTCTAGGCTTGAAAAGTACTCAGCACCTTGCAGTGAATCCAAAGCATCGTCAATGCGCGGCATGGGGTAAACATCCTTGTGGGTAATCTTATTAAGTGCTCTGTAGTCCACGCAAAACCGCACGGAGCCATCTTTTTTCCTTACTAAAACAACAGGGGATGACCAAGGACTCGCGGAGGGACGTATAATGTTCCGTTGCAGCATATCGGCTACATTTTGTTCAATGATTTCACGCTCGGATGAAGAGACGCGATATGGTCGACGGCGTACGATGGAAGTGCCATCGGTCTGGATACGATGCCTAATAATGGACGTCTGTCCCAGAGATGAGGAATGGGCATCAAACAATCTCCTATGCTTTTGTAGCAAGGCAAGCAACTCATCTGTCTGTGAAGAGGTCAGTTCTGGACTAATAGTCGCAGCAAGAACAGAAACGCTTGATGAACGTCCAATAGAAGGAAGGTCAGAACACGCTGGCATAAGAGAGACAACAGAGACAGGTTGAGATTCAGAAACGCAAGCCATTGTGGTGCCTTTAGGAATGAGAATTTTCTCAGAAGTCTGGTTTGTAGCGTAGAGAAGTCCGGAGCCATTGTGGAATTGCGCTAGACCTGAAACAAAGGCTATACCTCTTGCGAGACAGCGTGCAGATGGTTGGACAAACACGTCACCAGAGTCGATCACATTAGAAGTGATGGCAACTATCCGCTGATGACCAGGTGGTAGCTCGGTCTCTTCAGCAGCGAGCAAGCGAACGGGCTTGTCATCCGCATACAGGGCATAGTCAGTTTCCATCATATGAACAACATTTTCTTTACAGCAGATGGAAGCGTTCGCCGTAGACAGAAAATCCCAGCCTAATATAATCTGCTGGGCACACGAATTCAGCACAGCAAATTGTACAAAATGAAGAATACCAGCTATGAAAACACGAGCGGTGCACATAGCGGCAGGTCTAATGGCGTCCCCTTGAGCAGCGTGCAGTGTAGGTCCATCATAAGGGGTGGTGACTTTTCGTAGACGTGAGCACAAAGAACGATCAATCACAGACAAAGAGGCACCAGTGTCTATTAAAGCGTCCACGTACACACCTTCTAATAAAACAGCTATCATATTATATGGATGCACTGGAGGAATTTCTGTCTTTTCGTTCGATGCAGCTTTTCCTCCAAAAGCGGCAGAGGTTAGTTTTCCGGGCGTTGGTTGGTGAATTGCGAGACAGGTCGCAATGGAGACGTGGAACGGCGGAGGGGTGAGGGTGAGCGGCGTCTAGTAGAGCGGTAGGAACTGGTTGGCTCAGATGTCGCAGTTGGAGACGGTGAGCGGCGTAGCGGCGGATCATAAGGACGACGTTGGAAAGCGTACCAGCTTGTCCCATCATCCCGTCCGTAGGTGTCGAGTCCACGACGCTCGTCCTGCTGACGCTTCCGACAGACGCGTGCAATGTGGCCCCGATAGCCGCAGTAATAACAGATCGGACGATGCGGCCGACACGGTGGGTGAAAGGGCTGGCTAGTCACACTCGGAGTTAACGAAGCCAGCGGGACAGGCGTCGAGTGTGCGGGCATCGGTTGTACCACGGGTGGTGAGCCAGCGAGGACTTGTGCGTACGTCGGCTGGAGTCGAGGTACTGGAGAGTCTACAAACGCTGGCCTGGTCATGGATGCCAACTCCTCTTTGATAACATGCCGCAAAACATTGTTGGAGAGGGGAGGTGGACTCGGTGTCATTGAGAGGCCGAAAGATTGCAGCTCTTCCCGTATAAGCGCCCGGATCATGGCACGCAATGAGGCATCAGTCGTGGTAGTGTTTTCAGAGCTGTCCGGCGGTAACCGTTGGGATTCAAGTTCCTCCAGGCGTTGGCACGTGGCAACAACGTCAGCGACCGTAGTCGGGTTTTGAATGACCAAGGCATTGAACGCGACCTTGCCTATCCCTTTCAGTAGATGACGAACTCTCTCTGATTCAGACATGGACGTGCTGAAACGGTGACAGAGAGCAAGCACATCCTCTATGTACGATGTGTAGGACTCACCGCATTGTTGCTTGCGAGAATCCAGTGTCTTCTTCGCGAGAGCTGAACGAACCGCCGGGGTGCCGAAAATTTGGCGAAGCTGTTGCTTGAAACGTGTCCAGTCCGTAATGTCCGTTTCATGATTGAAAAACCATGTTTTCGCTACGCCCGTGAGGTAGAAAGAAACACGGCGAAGCTTGGTAGGATCATCCCAGTTGTTAGTGGAACTCGCTCGATTGAACTGGTCCAACCAATCTTCCACATCTTCACCTTGAAGTCCGGCGAACGTGGGCGGCTCACGCTGGTGCGCGGTGATAATCCACGATGGATAGGCCGTGGTAGCCGGGGCCGTGGAGGTAGACGCAGAAGCACCGGTTGGATCGTCCTGAGGCATGTTACCGGACACCTGGTACAAACGACGACCTGAGCGCAGCTCCAGGAGGCAGATCGGGCTGGGAGAGGACGGAAGATCGTAGAGCACACTCCACCACTTGTGATGTAACGGTGAAGGCAACCTTTATTAGGCCCGGAAGACACGATGAAGCGACCACGCCCAAGGCACAGAACTCAGACAAGCCAAGTCCCCACAGCAGAAGAAGATGACGACCACTCATGATGATGAATATGTGTAAAGATAGATGATGTGCTTAATGAATGCCTACAATATATATATATATATATATATATATATATATATATCCCACGCTCCTCACTCGGTATAAAATCTTGTGGTGCTCACCAAGGAGCCAGACAAAAGCACCAATCAGCAGCACTGTTTGTGTTATTTAATGCATCTCTGTATGCCAACTTGACAACGCCGAATAGAGTTCACAGTGCTTTGTAAGTTATGGATAGCTGTGGAATTTACAAATTCTTATTTATTTGACATTGGGATGGAGGGCAACGCTCTCTGCGATGCCTGTCGTTGCGAGGAGTCTTAACGCTACATTCTGTGGGACTGTCCGGTCTCTAATGTTCAGAGACAATCAAAGGCGTGTGTTATAGTGCATCTTTGCATTACATTAATGTCTGTTGAATCTGTTCTAGATTCAACAGACATTAGATTCAACAGTCATTGACAGAGGACACCGCAGGTGAGGGCAACCAAAGCACTACTGAGATTTTTGAGCAAAATGAACTTAGACAAGTGGTTGGGAAAGCGATGTCACGTTCTACGTCAGAGTGATAGGTTGTGACTGATTGCGTATTTGTGTGGCTTGTTATATGCTATATTTCTCTCTCTTTCTCTCTTCTCTTCCTTTTCTCTGTTTTCACCTCTCCCGTCTCAATCTCGCGTGTACGGCAGCAAACCAGTAGTCCTGGACTGGTTAACTTCCCTAGATTTCCTTCTTTAGTATATATTTTCTTTTCCCTTATAGCAGATGATTGAGCAACACAAATGGTGAGCACTCACATTGTCTTTCATCATCGCCACTGCGACCGCTTTCAATATAAGTACTTCAACGTGTTCACATCGCTCTTACGTTGCTCCTCCTTCCAATGATCATTTACTTATTAAGATGACTTTCATGCGCCATAATAGGTCGTCAGGATGACATAAATTGAAAGCATACGTACACAAACACAAAGCGGCTTTGGGACAACAAAGGAGTTGTACTGTTATGAACAACACACAGACGAGCGCAAAGTGAAAATGACCCGCGTGCGAAAACTCTGAAGTGAGGAACGCGTGGTGGTCTTTCAGTTGCCCACAAAAAGTTGAGCCCGAGCCGTGTAGGGAAATAAATAGCTGAAGAATGCCAATAGCACATTGGCTTGGGCGACTCGGTACATACTCGGATAGGATTCAGCTCGATTTAGACGAAGACCAAGCACCAAGGGCCATCTGTGTTTTCTGTGTCTCTTTGGTCTTCATCTAAATCACGCTGAAGCCTATCCGAGTAAAGTAAGCTAGCAAGGACTTTACCTATAGTTGCTCCTTGGTAGTATCATGTCAGTTTTAAGACCTTCAGTTCATTGAAAGTGCAACACGCGCAAAAGGTAGCAACTTAGTGGAACTCTTAGGTCACTGTTGATTCCAGAGAGCGGAAGCACCGTAAAATAGTGTTGCACTGAAGAAATCCTGTGGAAAAGATTAAAACCTTGTGGGCAAAACATAAAAATAATATGCGGTAATTTTAGGTCAATATAAGCCCGAGAGTAAAGCTGACGCAGCGTAAGCAATTTTCTTTACTTTGTTTCAAAACACGGCAGCTGTAGCTTTGTTGATTACGGTAGCTTCACTACAGGTCAGATTATTCTAGTGGTTTCCCGACCTCTCCAGAAGCGCGTTGTGTTTATTTCTGTGGAAACATCCACAAGGAAATGTTTGTTCTGAGGGCGGTGTCAAACGTTGTGTGTTCATGCTTCCTTTGTTTATGCTTTACAGAAGGCATTCAAGCCAATATAAGAGTGATAGTCGCAGTATAACTACTATAAACAATATCGCACATTCAAGGTTAAAGCGGGGAGATGCTTTCAGTTCTACAGGCAGCGTATAGTATAACAAATTATAACCGACTCCAACTCTTGACTCAGCTGTGTACTAGTATCAATGGCTCGTCGGAGTTCAAGTACCATGGTGCAGTGATTCCGTTTCCATTGTGTTCCATGTTCTGCCTAACGTATCTCAAAAGGCCACGCAAAAAAAAACGCATTGTTTAGATATACTCCACCATATGCCGCAACAACTTCGGAAGCTCTCAAGAAAACCATTTGCAGGCTGGTCAGTCAACTTAGGCTATTCTGTTGAGGCCTCTTGAGGCACAATCTAGCATCCGACTAGCGTAGCTACCCCATTCTTGCTCTTACTTAGTATCCGTATAGTATATTCCCCCTACCCCTTCCCTAAACCATCTGCTCGTCGAATTAACTCATTTGGTTACTTTTCATTATTCATCCTGGCAGTTTCTTTTTTAAGCCAGGTCGTTATCTTAAGTTACTAATGATCCGATATATGCGTTCATTAAATTACATTATTTGTGTGATAGCCATGAATTTCGCACAAATTTTTTTAGAAGTATTATAAAAGCAGGAAATAAGTCAACGTCAACATCAATCTACGCTCATTATACTCCGCTACAGGACGAAAACCTGTGGGCGTTTCAGCTTTTTTTTTCCTGGGAATTTTCTAATGTCGTAGCACCATCTAACTTTCTGTCTGCAATTCAGATGACTACGTGAGCATTCCTTTGTTCTTACTGTGTCTGGTTGTCTGGTCTGCACGTATTGTGGCTAGACCAGATCCATGTTTTTCGCTTGATATCTTGATAACTAGGATATCTGCTATTATTTTGTGTTTTCTTACCCATCCTACGCCTGTTGAGCTATTCATATGTTTTCATCACAAAGAAATAGGAGTGTGCCAACATGGTTGCAAGAAAACCGAACAATACAATGCACATGGCGGCCCTCAAATGGACGGGATATCAGTGGGGCAAAATAAGGTAGAGAGTAAACGTGTCTTGGCATGCTCACTTATAGGACGTGTTCAAATACTCACCGTAGACGGTTAAATAGACAGCTATATGAACAGCGGCCATCTTAAGTTTCATTCCACTTCTCCCGTAGCTGGCAAAATAGACAGCTCCGGGAAGACCACATCGTAGACAAAAAAGATGCAGGCTACTTTGCTGTCTAAACAAGATGACAGCTCAGCGAATCACTCATATAGATCGGATCTCGCCGGAATGGTTGTCTGAACACAATCACATGTTTCTACAGTAGCTCAGTGTGAGTAACAATAATCTTTTTAGATTTTGTTACGAAATAAGCAGGAAATAGAACTATTACGTTTGTTTATTCTAGCTTTTTCTTTTCCACGTGAGGTCGCGCATCGTCACACAAAAGCCGTCCAGACGTGTTTATATTCTTGGACAGCGTGGACTCAGTGCCATCTTTTAGGCAGTCGGCGTAGACTGTCTACGTGCTGTCTAAGAATCGGGGGCCGGATTCAGAAAACTCACTTACAAAAACATTTTTGCGCAAGATAAATTTTGTTGCGTAAGTCGATTCATGAAACTAAAAAAAACGTCGTAAGAGGCCATCGTTGTCACATCGGCCGCTGCAATAAAGTGCGCTGTGACTGGCCGGGAACATGTCAGCGATGGTAATGCAGTTGCTATATTTGCTTACGTCATCGAAAAGTGCTCGTAAGTGGATTCACGAAGCAAAATGGTGCGTAAAAACAGCATGGCTGAGAAAAAATCCTTAGAGTGGTCCGGACCACTCTTAGGAACAATATGGCTACTTAGAACCTGCCGCCGCGGCGGTTTACTTTGGTGCCCTGGCAGGTTTTGAGTTAATTCACGCCTATGAAGGGCTGCCTGATGACTGCTGGTGGTTTTTATTTCTTTCAGCGCTTTGTGTTTCGTGTGTTGTTTCTCTTCTACGCAGTGGATGGTGTTGACAACCACCGTCGTTCAATAAGTTTGAAGTCGCAGTAATTGAAGAATGCTATTGGGCGTCAATGGCGTAATATATGCATGTAAAGATTTGTGGTTGGATGAAAACCAATGTGATACGTGAATAGTCGGCGCATTCGAACGCGGCATGGCATAGGATCAACCTTATTTGTTATGTTGTTGTGTTGCGCCCCATCTCATACAAATAAAAGTGCGACTCGAGATCCTTGCCTCATTGGTGGAAATTACCACCAAAGATGTTAATGGGAGCACATTCCTCGCACGCTATTGGAAATAAAAATGAGAGGAACTTTTTAGTGAGTGGCTCATAAAGCTTGTGCTCTAGTGTACTTCCATTGGCTCTAACTCTCCAATGGGTGCGATCTTTGAAATACAGCTGTCGATACACTTTGAGACGATCTGGAACGGAGCGTACTTTGTAAACCGAAGTGTACTAGAGGTGCGCGCAATTACGCATGGAACTACAAACAAATCATGCATTTTCACCTTCACTGTTCAGAGAGCGATATGGGCCGTGATAACATGGCAAGCAGTAGGAATAAAATGACCCTAATAACTTTGTATGACACCGAAAATATGCAAACCCTCACGATTCTGGAGCAAACCTTGGCTGAATTCATCCCTGCATCAATTACCAGCCATTTAACTTGGCGCACGAACATCATTCAAAGGTATAGCGAGCCACTGACATGTATTTTGTGCGACGCAGCGACCACTTAACCTGAGAATAATAGCGTTGCGAAGGCGAATTTCCTATCGCATGCTCTGATCGAAGCAGACGACATACGCGAGCAGACGACGGCTTGGCCTACGGGCACAGCTTGTGATTGATTGTGAAGCAATACCCTCTACATCAGCTCACTTTGTGACGTTGCCAAAACACTTCTTTCATCTGGCACGCCTGTTGTGTTCGTCATATCACCCCCCTCGCCAATAAGAGCAAATTTTGTCGTGCCCAAGTACTTTCTAAGAGCTCTCTTACGTGCTGCGCAGTTGTCGAAAACAACATGGCGTCCTCAACAGCATATCGGTCGGTGCGACTTTCAGCAAACGCTTCTCGCATGAGTTACTTCAGCGTTCGACCGGATGCGTGGAGATTACGGCAGCTCTTTCGGTGCGTGTAAGCAGTGCGGAAAGCTGCGGCAGTGTAATGGTGTATGGTGAAGCGCAGCGAAGCCTATGCATCGGTGTGGTTATCAAGCGGGGATGGGCGTCGGTGTATTGACGGCTACTAGCACTCGAGAAGCCTGCAATGTGTGTTTGTGTGCCGGTAACAGTTCGTTTGTTTGACTTTCCAGTCTCTCTCTTGGGTGCGGTGCGACATTTCAGATTGACAGCGTTTTGGCACGTTACTTGAGTGACTACAAGTACATACGGAAACGTATGAACTACGCGCTGTGTTCGGTTCTTGCTTCGCCACTGGTTAGCCTGTACGCTTCTATTTTCTTGAGAGCAATCTAGTGTTCGGGAGGGAAACGATGTTCGTTGGGAACAGTGGTGCTGGGTTGACGTTCCAAGACTTGTGAACAAGCTGTGCTCGTGTGACCAAAAATTGAAACACAGCGTTGATAACTGTTTTGCCCTGCGACTTTGTGGTGGTGGAGCTTGGCGCCTTTGTTTGTTAACTCGTCACTTCTCCTTTTTGTGATAACCATAGTCCTAGCGCTGTGATGTGATGAACCAAAGCTGCAAGATGCTACATTCTGTAGTGGATCGTGTTACTTTGGCAGCGCGTCTAGACTGTTCTTCGGTAACAACTTGACAGTTCTATGTGGCAGTGAGAGCCCATGAACGCCAAGCTTCCCTCCGGCCCCCAGATAGAGCAAAGATTTCACCGGTGCCTTGTTTTGGATGAAGTTGTAGGCCAATACCGCCTAACTACAGGTTCCCGAGTTCATCTGGCCATTGTTTTGCACGGCACTAGAGCCTCGACAACAGCCGGTCATGGCCAGTTCTTACACTTTATCAATGGACGTGCACGCCTGGCCAGCCCTTCATTGCTGTCATCGGCGGCTTCCAGTCTGCAGATGCCCTTTGCCGTTTGGCCGTAGAGCACACTTGGTTTCTCATGACACCGACGGCTACTAAATGCTGCCATCGGTGAGTTCACCTTGCAGAACTAAGTTTCACCGGTACTATAATTCACGCAGTACTTTACACATGTGCAAGTTTTTGAGCCCATCAGATGTAATGTTTCCCTATGGTAAGTTGAAGCATGAAAAATTTACTACTACTGTTATATACATACATATATTATGGAGCAAATGCATCAGAAGATTTTGTGATTTGATACAAGTGAGCTCTTGTTTGATTAGGAGGTTGGGCCTGTCGATTTACCACGTTTAATAGTTGGAAAGTTAATGTGAACTTATTTTCCAGAAGCCAGGTTGCACTTAAGAAATTTATGTTACTTTGGAAGATTAGTTCTATAGACGATTACCACTGTGGTAGAACTACACTTCACTAGGACATACGTATTGCGGTACATAACATTTACATGAAGCTTCAGTTTATTTCAAAGTGATTATAGCAGATTTTGGTCACTTTGACGAAGTGATAGCTTCGTCAAAGAAGTATTCAAAGCGAGTGCTTTTAATGATTGTTTTTATATATCTCGTTTTTGGCTCTTAACAGATCGCAGACTTGGCTTGTTAAGGTCCTGTGATGCATCGGTTGCACAAACTGGCACATCAATCTTCATCATGACTTGGAGCACCTGTACAAAAATAGGAAGGACACGTGCTCCCTAACTGTGCAAGTATATGTCACTGCTGGGACTGTTATCATTCAGCGGATGTAGCCTGGAAGCATGCATGACAGCCTCATCTGGAAGGACTGCGGTCTGCTTGGGAGCTTCGAGGGCACAAAACTCCCTTACGGCTGGCTGCAAGGTTAGTTTTTCTTTAATACATACGATTAACTGAACACCACTTACGGTGCACAAATTGAAAACCCAAGCATGGTTGCTTGCAGTGGATACCTGTATCATTCTCACACATAATTCTTATTCAACATTTATAGAACTAAATACAAAGATAATTGAGAATGTTGACAGTTGAAAGCCTGTTGCTTATGAATGAAACTCCAATCATCTGAGACTCAAAAGCTGGTGCTTTTAAACGAGCACAAATACTTTG
This sequence comes from Rhipicephalus annulatus, assembly GCA_013436015.1. Taxonomy (NCBI): domain Eukaryota; kingdom Metazoa; phylum Arthropoda; class Arachnida; order Ixodida; family Ixodidae; genus Rhipicephalus; species Rhipicephalus annulatus. The sequence continues at coordinate 10,197 of WOVY01003529.1, read as the reverse complement.
ATTCCTTATTGTGCCCTCGAGCTTGTGACTGCCTCTGTGGATCGAGTGCTCTGGAAGGAAATAGCAAGTGGGTGAAAATTGCCTGGCTGTTCAAAACTTGCAAGAAGAAAGACCTATTGAACAAGCCTCAGACGACTTAGGGCCAGTAACTGCATCTTTTACTTCATGTAGCTTTTTCTCTCTCAGTGATGTGGCTTGTTGTGTTTCAGCCGAACGCGTTCACCACGATTGCATAATGATATATATTTTTCTACAAATTGTACCTGACCTAAGTATACATTGTTTATCTCTAAAGGTGACGTTCAGTGTGTTTCAAAGCCATGGCTTCTCATTTCTCTGTCTGTGGCTAGCCTACTTCAGCAGCAGTGCGATGCAGCCAGCACACATGCAAGCCAACTCATGGAGCGCTCCTTTGGTGTTCTGTGCAGGACGCAGCATATCCATCCGAAAATACACTGGTATCAACAATAATAGTGAGTGTTGGGGGCACCTGTAGGAGCGCGTTGTGTTTGTTGCGTATGAGTATTTCTCCTGATGAAGTGCATTTTTGAAAGGTTTTCTTCGTTTGAAATAATAGATGTCCGCAACAAGCACACTCATAATCCACAAGTGCTTTGTGTCTTCTAGACTGCCCATTTGCTCCTAAACGCGGTATGGTGACCTGGCTATGTTAGACAGCATTAAAGTTATGAACATTGGCTGTTGTGTTGTATTGCAGTCTAACTTGTGTTTCTTAGTGAACTTATTTGTGGTCTGCTTCTCGCACCTAGTGTAAAGTCAAAATAGAAGAAAATTTATTGGCTTTTTATGCCTGGCAGAAGTTTCATGCCTTCATCTATAACGTTGTAGTTTTGCTCTTGTATTATAATAAAATATATTTTCAGTCTTCACTGTTTGTGTGTGTGTTGAAGCTTGTCATTGGCTCCTGGAAATACGACATCTGTAATTATGAGCACATAGTTAGCAACTGTACACTCTTGCATGTAGCATGGTTGTAACAATGATCTGTATTTTTCTAAGTTCCAGCAGTAACAAGGATCCGGTGCTCCACGGTCATGTACAGTGTATCTAGAACAGAGCGCAGAAAACCAACAGGTATAAAGGGACTGCCAGTGACTGTTCTCCTGCTCAAAGTTTACGACAGCAGAAAGAGCACATTGTGATGTCAGGAGCAGTTTGAATTGTATACGTAGTAACATTCTGCGCAGCTGCAGCTTAACTTCTCAGCAGTGCATTATTCAGCAGTTCCATTGCTTGCATTCCAAATTATTTAAATATTGCTTGAAAGATACCAAACTATGACACTAATTTAAAGACTGCTGTAGTGTTGGCGGGCAAATATTTTTGAGCTGAAGTTTTTAACATGTGGGTTAAGTGCCTACGTGTCTCTGCATTTACCTGTCATAAATCACAGCATCCATGGTCGACAATGGTAACGGTGTTTGCATCCTTTGTTATACAAAAAGTAAAGCCTTGGATGCGGTAATCTTGTACTCGGTCGATGTAATCCTTCAGTCTACCTTAATTGGTATAGCACCAATGATGCCATGAGTGTATAAGCTCTGGGAAGTGAATCTATGTGGATTATTTTATTTGGAAGGAAGAGGATCATTACTACTCCTAGTATATCTTAACAGTAGATTTTAGTGCTTGTGTATTGTTATCCCACTGCCTGTCCGTCCTTCAACAGTCTACCTATCTGTTTCTACTGTGTAAGTGATACTTTTTAATGCATACTTTGCTCGGATAGGTTTGTTCATAATGTAAACGTATACTATACAAGTGAGTTATCTGTGCAGCTTTACTTGGACTAGAAATAAAAGTATCTATTTTAATTCATATGTAGCCATAGCATGCATTTACTTATATTTTCTAGGTGCCTGTACAATTATTTAGCCCTACAAAGGTACTGGTATACTCTAATATTGAAGCTGGCATCTTAAAATACCTTGTTAGAGAAGAAATAATGTGTTTATAACCATTATTACTATTCTCAGATGATCTGTGAGAGCTCTATGGAAATGTATTTACATTTTTCTAACTGTGTGGAGGTGATTGCTCTTATGTTCTTTCATTGTGGTCCCTGTTTCATGCAAATGACACATAATTACTTTGCAGTGGCATAGTATTAGTTGTGATTTTACACATACGTGCTGAACAACATCGCAGTTGAGGCCAGCAGCAAGACATACATGCAGTGCACTAGAGCATCACCTCACATAACTAGTGTACAGTCTTTGCCCACCAGTAGACTGAATATTTTCAAGCAGACTACTAGACAGCTGTATGGGAACTGTGTTGACGTGGAAACTTTGAAGTCTTCTTGAGGAGTGTTTTTCTTCACTTTAGTCCAAGTGAACTAGCTACCCAAGGCCACAACTGGTGGGAATGTGGTGGTTTCCTCTCTCGAAAAGCACTCCTACCAGCTGCCTCAATGTTAGCATGGGGTGAATTCACGAACTGGAAAAATAAGTGGTCTTTGTTTTCTTGGTCGAAAGAAACACTTCCCCCGTCGAACCACCACGACGGGCCAGAATTTCGCTAAATAAAGTTGATTCTACTTTTGAGAAGTGTTTTTGGGAAATTAAATGGCGCCTATAGCTGCGAATATAAACACTGTTCGCACCAAGGAGCTTAGTAGCTTATAATTTTATTATTCGTGTATTGTCTAGAATTTCTCGGCGCTGTGCCAACTTTCAGCCCAAGTGTCCTAACATGCTTTGTTAGTGTGTTGTGAATGAGTCAAGCTATGTAAATAAACAGAGTGATATTGCAGACATGTACAAAATATTGATGCCCAGCCCTTTTTAGCATGACATCGTGAAGGGCTTTATTCTTGTGTTTCTTATAAAAAAATTCCGCCATATCCACGAAGTGAATGATGATGAGTGGGCGAAACTCCGGAGGTAAACCTGGTAAACCATGAATCCTCTGTACATTTTGCCCACTCGATTTTATTACATCGCTCCCCCTAGCGTACGTCGCCGCACTAAATCGAACGATTGCCTTCAACCAATGACACGCGCCATATGTGACATCATTCCTATTTTATAAGATCTCGCGTCTTTCATCAACTACAAGTACCGCTTTCTAGTTTATAACATCTTGCATCTTTTCATCATCAGCTACAGGTACCACCATCTAGTAAACACTACAAGAACTAAACGAGAGGTGGCTACATACAGGAGACGGTACCGCCATCTAGTGAACACTGCAAGAACTAAACTAGAGGTGGCTACATACAGGGGACGGTACCGCCTTCTAGTGAACACTGCAAGACTAAACTAGAGGTGGCTACATACAGGCTACAGGGGACGCACAGCCCACGCCCCAAGGAGCTTCGCCCCTAAAACTGCTTGTCACTGGGCAGCAGCAGAAACTATGCATCAAGCTTTTGCGAGATGGTTCGAGAAACACCGTGTTCAGACATAACAGTACTAATGAATTTCTCTCGTAAGTTACTTTCTGTATATTCAAAATGACTGTATTAGAGTTGTTATTTTATAGCCATTAATTTTAATATTTACACCTGAGTGTATGTATGTATGTATGTATGTATGTATGTATGCATGTATGTATGTACGTATGTATGTATGTATGTATGTATGTATCTTATAAATGAGAATCCGCTTATCATTGGTGAGTAAGTTTGGTAATAATTTGGCTGAATTTGTTTCTAGTTTTTTTTTTTTCTTTTGAGCCATTATACATTTCAATTTGTTTGTACTGCATAAAAATAAATGTAACCTTACACAAATTATGTGTGTTCGAAGAAGTTGGTTCATTTGCCAACCTACAGTCATGGGCAAGAAATTGGGTAAAATGGAACGAACCTGCGAAGATTAGAGCGTAGCTACTCTACATGGCATATCGTGTACACATTGCGTTGGTCGAATATGTCGATATCAACATATCAATTTTAATCAGAATAAGCAAGCTATCACCCGTGGTTGTGTATGTGTGTGATATTTATGCATATTGTAATACTGGTAGGTAATAACAATAAAGGTCACAAACCTAGTCAAGTTGAATACACGAATTGCGTCCATGCACCTTTCATCTGCACTGGAACTGTTGTTAATAAAAAAAAATAAACTTCGGATTAAAATTTATTCTAGTAACCAAAAGCAGAGTATCTCTCTATGACACAAATCAAATTGCCATTGTTCTGTTCCATTCTTGACAATAGGGGACCCTCGCAGCAGAACTCGATTAAGTGCTATAGTTCATTTTAACCATTGACAGCGACATTACACTGAAGCGTGCAGCATGACAGATAGCGGCAGAGAAGACACAAACTAATCACTCTGTTTGTGTCTGCTCTAACTGTCCGTGCTCTTTGTTCTTGCTGCATGTCATGATGCCCACAAAATTAGCACGAAAGCGTGTCCCTACGAAGGCCGTCAACTTGGCCGCAAGCAGTTAGCTCGCTGCATGTGTAGATTTTCTTCAAAACACCGGGACGACTGATTGCTGGTCGAATATCCAAACTCGTGAAAAGTGATATACCAGGTATGATACTGGTATTTAAGCACTGGACACTTTTGCGATAAGAGAGGATGGAGGAGAAAATTATGAACCCTGCGTTATGTAATTTATGAAGGAGCATAATACTGCGCTTTTGGGTCAAAAGAGGAGTGAAAGAAGCAAGTGCGTGAGCCACCTTCTCAAAAAATTAGTGCGCGCCACCACACATAATATCAGGCCAGGCAACCTCTTGAAACAAAAAGTACTCGGTGACTCTGCGAACCGAACCAAGTACTTCCTAAATTGTAGCTGAGCGCTGTAACCACTCGTCCACTACAGCAGTGCTTGCATTCACCCTATTGCTGATATATCGTCATTCCTTCGAATGACGCCAAGTGCAAAAACGTCAGGTGAAACTTGGCTAAAAATAAAAAAAAATTTATAGAATGCGTTTGCCCAAGGTTACTAGAAGATAGAAACCGCCACGTGTGACTGTAAAACCGTGCGCTATTTACCTTGTTCATTACTGTCACGACGTTCGGATAGCCGGCTCTAACGTAGGCTACCTTCTCATAATTTGCGAAATATAAATAACAAAATAAATATATCGGCCTGTGACAAGGCTAATCAACCATTATGAATTCACTGTCACTAGTGTCACTTTCACTAGATGAATACTCCGTTTGTTTCCATTATCGATATTTAAGGAAAAACGTCCGGTGAAACTTGGCTAAAAATAAATAATATTTATAGAATGCGTTTGCCCAAGGTTACTAGAAGATAGAAACCGCCACGTGTGACTGTAAAACCGTGCGCTATTTACCTTGTTCATTACTGTCACGACGTTCGGATAGCCGGCTCTAACGTAGACTACCTTCTCATAATTAGCGAAATATAAATAGGAAAATAAAAATATCGGCCTGTGACAATGCTAATCAACTATTATGAATTCACTGTCACTAGTGTCACTTTCACTAGATGAATACTCAGTTTGTTTCCATTATCGTTATTTAAGGAAGATTTGGCTCATTAACTCACAACTCTACTAATTAGCATTGATTCTCACACCTAAAGACAGTCACACTTCATCTCGCTTTCTGTGTGGCTGTCACTCCCTTAAAACGCGTGCTCCACTTTTTTTATGCTCTCCAAGCATTTGACGCTGCTTTGCGGAAACTTTCCCTGATGTCTGCTGGGCCAGAAAATTGTCCTTATTATCTATCGATTTCAAGCATTCGCGAAGCCGAAACGAGAGCCTCTGTCTCTGTTTTCGTCCTTTTCGCACGTGTGATAACGTCTCTCAAATTTAAGACTCGTATACACATCTCTTGCTTTGTTTTCTCACTCAAACAACGCTGGACGAAATATTTGCACCGTGTTTCGTGAAAACCATTAGTCCTGAACACCTCCCGACGCGTCTCCCTCGTTTTACATAGACACATACCTAAGCGTAAGCGTATGCACGTTCTCGCATTCCGGCTTTATAATAATGCTGTGGTGCATGGAACCGGCGAAATTCCGCTAACAATTTCATTTGATTACTGCTGTTATCTATTTCCGCACATTTTGTCAGCAGGCACAAAAGTCGCTTCTGTGTCTTGTAATAAGAATTTAGTAACAAAGGCTACCTTTTACTATACGTACAAAACACTCTCACGTTCACCACAATACCATGCTCGATTGCACCGAATTAGTTGAATAGCAGACAGCTTTATTAAATGTAAGGTAACTGGTCGCGTTAAACAAGGGAAGATATTTGAGGCACATTTTCAAACATTGCATGAATCATGTATGCGTGATTTCATTGATGTGGTGCACCTGGAGTGTTGTTTACTTGTACTTGGCGAGATAGTGCCTGGATTGCTTGATGGCTTAAGGCCATCGAGCAATTTCGTTTTTAGCTGCAGTCGTTGATGAAAGGCGAGTGCTTGGCATTGCACAGCCCACCAAAACATCTATTACAACTTACGCGGCATCCCGTAAGCGCTGTAGCAGACGCTCGCGGAACTGAAACTTAGATGCAGCAAATCATTGGCTATCATCGTATACTCTCGATGATAGACGCTTTGCGTGCTACCGTGATATTATCGGCCCATACTTCTTTCTTTCCTTGTCGTTTCATCGGCTATCGTGTGTGTCCTCCTTGCCCTCTTAAGTGCCGAATAAGTTAAATTCATACCCGCGCTATAGTAATTCCTCCAGATAGGAGAATTCTTGGCTAAGAAAATGCGTAGCCAAGAGAAAGCTTTGTGAATTCGGCCCCGGAGCACAACCGTATTAGCAAGTGTCGCTCAGGTACACGTGCAAGCGTACGCCAGCAAATACCACTGAAGTGTAAAATTATTTTTGTGCTGTTTAATGAATGGCTGTTTCACAAACAACCTTTTGCTATTATTGTTCTCAGCTTTGACGAATGGGCGCATGTCTTTAGTACTGTGTCGGATTGAAACGCCGCAGGTGCTACAAATTATCAGAGTTCTATATTACGGCACCCCTCATTATCATATTAGTAAAGTTTTCGAATATAAAAATTTGACAATTAATATTATATTATGATATAACGCATTCACAAAATCTTGCGCTACAATCTCGACTCTGCATAAAAGAGGCGCAAAGCTTACACTAAGTCACGCAAGGCTTGAAGCAATAAAAAACTTGTGATTGAAAAGACTAAGGTGGTTGTTCAAAAGGCTTAGCTAGGCGATGTATCTTGTTTAGCGGTTTCTTCCAGGATGCTGCTAGGCGATACTAGGTTTGTTCTACGTTGATTCTCAGTGCTGAGAAGTTCAAGTTACACCACAAACACTCAGAAAGATACACGAGTGACGAAACTCCAGGTACAGAAACACGGAAACAAAACGTTTTAACCTCTTGTTTATCTATACCGGTACGTCATCTTTGGTGTAGGTCTTCTATCACTTCGGAAATTTCTCACAGCCGCCATTGCGTTTCTATTAAGCTAGTATTCTCTTGTGCGTACTGGTGGTCTTCGACTCGCCGCTGCAGTCTCGAAGACTTCTTATGTTGGGCTAGTCATAGCCTTCGTCATTTTTAAAAAAGCAGTGGTGACAAGTAGAATTTGCCCACTTCCTGCGCAAATTTATTGAAATAAGAGATGCCTTCGATCAATCCCACTGTCAATGTCAGCACTGGTCGACTGCAATTCAGTGGACCAGTAGTGAGGAGCGAGATTTACCCACTTTTTGTGGTACATACCCGCTAAAGATGATGGCTTTTCTTGCGTCAGACAAGAAAGAACTTGCTAAACAGCTTCAGTGTTGATTAGATTGGATGGACCGGAAGGTTCAAATCCGGGCTGTCCAGAGCGCCCGCTGTTACGCGGAGGGGCTGACCGTTCCTGTTCCAACGTAGGTGCGGCCCGCAGCCGATCCACTTTCTTGAGGGGCATTGGCTCTTCAGAACAAATTTTTAATAATGTTCATTGACTGATTTACTGGAAACCTTCTGCTTAACGGCAATTAATTTTTCACTAGTTTGTATAGGAATTAAAAAGCACATACGAATGGAAGCAGGACGCATTCCCTGCCGCTGTTGTGACATGTAGCTTGAGAGCGTCGCCATTCTGTTTCTTTTGTGTCTGTGGTGACATAATTTTTCCTGCATCATGGTCAACTACTTAGGTGCAATACGGACAACCAGCACTCTGCGAGGGAATATATAATATGTACTGGGACAAGCGTACCGGGATAGCACAGCAAGCATTTCGTTGGTGTGAGATAATCGATTTTTCTAAAAGTTGTTATCTCATGTCAAGTAAAATTTTACGTTATTTTTTTCAATGTGTACTTTTTTAACAGTTAAGCTGCTTCTTGAATCAATCTCTAGGTGCATTCCTTACATGATATTTTATGATGATGATGATGATGATGATGACGATGCCTCCATTGCCATATGCCTTCATTTCTCTTCATCGTAAGTTACTGCCCCATTACACATGTAACGGCTGTCTTGGGCAAACCATGCCGAATGACTAAAACCATTTAGAAAATCTTACAACCCTAATATTAGATTATGCACTCAATGTGAACATTACAGTTTTTTCTGGAACTAAAACGGCTGCTAGCGATAACGCTGAAATATTAGATGTCACAGTTTTATCAACGGCCAACGCTCTGTTCGCTACTACCAGAACACAGCGTGTATTGCTTTCCGTTTCCCGGCCACAAGTTCAGCCAGTTGGCCAGATAAAGTGTTTTATATCAGACACACCGACTTCGTCAACGTAAAGATCCCGTGACGTTATACAGTTAGATCAAAATTTTTGTTGCTTACTGTGCCTTATTTTGGGTGATCGTATAGTTCCCCGTAACTAAATGCTATTGATGATTAATTTTGGTTTCCTGTGTCAGAATAAATGGAAAAGTGGTGCGTTGCGATTTCATTGCTCCACGTGAATAGAGTGCTGATAATCGAGAAAATTGTAGTGCATGCTGGAGAAATATTCCAGTCGACGTTCGAAGCGAATGGGACTGTTTCTTTACATCACAAAACCAAAGCAATACAGTTACGTAGCAATAACATCATTATAATAATGATTTCATTGAATACTGCAGAAACAGTCCAGACGTTTATTTGCTATATCATATGTGTTCACCTCTTGCAGATCAGTCTGGCTTAGTTAAATGCCGCCGCTACTCCTACTTACGACCGTCACGATGTTGTCGCAGGTATTGTTCCGCATAGCTTTATTCAGTGATTACTGGATCAAACTTTTCTTGCCTAATTTCAACAGTTTGTTATACCAGGACGTGTCCCGAAGCACCAATTGACCATGTCTGTATACAAGGTATTTCACATAAATCTAACAAGAGTTTACAACACCGACGTCTTTAATGGCAGTTCGACCAACTGCATGTTTTTCAGTGTTCCATGAAGCAAGCCACACTATTTTTTGTGTACTGTTAAAACTGCTTATTTAGGCGATACTTGTTAACTAACGTTTGAGGCAAAGTAGCTAGCTAGGAAATTTAAGCGAGAAATTTCTACACCTGTTGGCAAAACGCATGATTGGACATTTTCTTGTTTTCTGTATATCAATGTATCAGTGTCTTTACACTTTGTACATAGTCCCACGGTACTCCAGAATAAAAGGACAGAAGTTTGCACTAGTGACGTAAAGCTTTAGAAACAGTGAAGCTCGTTAGTTTTAGGGGCCTAACGTGGCCTTCTTGGCTGGCGCTAGGTTTTTTCTTGGCGTAAACTGAGCAGAGTTGAACCACTGCCTGTGACAGGTCCATGCAAGAGTGCCGAAACTACAGCGCCAGAATTTACGGGCGAGGCTGGTTCGGCAGCCCGTAAATTCGCAATCGGCTCGCGCCACGACGGGAAAATTGACACGGTGGCTGTGCCGACGATGTGCCGTGGTTGGTGGCTATGGCTAATAAGCAATGGTGCGAAGAGTTTCTTGCGCCCCACCACAGTAGTACAGTGGCTAAGGCACTCGGCTCTGACCCATCGATCTCTGCTGCAGCTGCTGCATTTTCTATGGAGGCAAAAATGCTGTAGACCCGTTTGCGCCAGCTTTGGGTGCACGTTAAATAACCCCAGGTTGTTTAGGAGCTCCCCAGTACAGCATCTCTCATAATCATATGTTGGTTTTGAGACGTTAAACCGCACATATTATTATTATTATTATTATTATTATTATTATTATTATTATTAATATTATTATTAGCAGGTTTCTTGTGGACAATCCAAGTTAATCTCAAG